>KZ652125.1:113171-125182 GCA_001010745.2 Gerris buenoi
TTTTATTATTTGAGTTAATTATTTCATTTGTACGTAAGTGGCGCGTACATATTATTTTTCATCTTAACACTTACTCATCACATTTTATTCTTTTTTTAGATCTTTACTTTTTTATATTTTAATATTAATATACTTAATATATAGTGTTTATTTCATGTAGTTAGTTAAAAATAATCATTAGTTGTCATTGTTATTACTATTATAATTTGGATTTTTTAATCTTTGTTTAGATTTAAGTTCTTTATGTTCGTTAGTTGGAACACTGGAGTGCGGTAAAGTAAAACGAGTGCGGTAAAGTAGTAAGTGCAGGAATGTGCTGTTTTGCATACTATTTTGAGTGCAATAACAACCACTTTTATCGGTCAACTGTAGGAAAAATAATAAATACTCGATTTAAAGAGCATTAGGGTAAGGTTTAAGCACCCCAATCAGAAAATAAATTACGTTAAGAGGATTTAGTACGCCGTAAGTAAGAGCTTAAAGACAAGAAAAATAAAATCTCTTGTACGATGTTAGAAAATTATACTTTTTGAACTAAATGTATAATTTCATAATCTTCATTTAAGAACAATTACAAGATTTTATGAAGAGTGATTTTTCTTCGAAAATTGATTTTTTTTTAAATTAAATGAACTCAACTCAATGTGGACATACTGTGTGTGTATGTATGTATGTACGTATATATTTATATATGCAGTATGATTTGACAAGACGCTAATTGGATTTGACTTTTCAATTTATAATCTTGCTATTTCTTTAGCAAATTATACGTTACAGCGGAGGGCATCTTGGCGGGAATTGTATGATAAATGTGCAGCTTTATCTCGAATGAATCATTACCAGCTGTTCTAATGAGTCACAGCTTGAGTGTATCTTCCTTCAAAATGATTCCTTTGAGAACAATGGACTCTCATATCCAGATTTACAATCTCCAACACGATTTCTTCTTTTTACCAATAAATATTTTATTAAAACGTGTCTTTATGAATAAGTAAATTTTAGAAGAAAAAAAAAAAAAAAAAAAAAAGATAAAGGCATTTAATCATTTTGTGATATTTTTCAATTTTTTATAGAGTAACTCTACCCGTAGAAACCCAAAAAAAAAAACTCAGTAGAGTAGAGTGGGAAGTAGCATGCACTCTACTCGCTACTCTACTCTCCTGTTTACTCTACCCGTGTAAACCCGGCTTATGGGATACTAAAGTGGTTTTTTGCCATAGCCATAGCCTGGTAATTTTACCATACTTAACTACCTTCTACTTTTCAATGCTTCACTAAGTATGGATTTTCTTACATCATATTAAATTTTATTTAAATAATTCTTTCAGTTTTATATTTTAGACAAAGTTACTATATTATTGGAAGAGCCATGAGTACCTAACCACTAGTTTATAAAAAAAATTACGTACTTAAGTGGTAAAGGATGTTTAATATGTGTTTAAAGGGGGTAATCCCACTGGGAAAAGAAAAAAAATAGGATTAACTTTAATTAATCGCAAGTATATGATGATATTTGAAGAGGTCAAATGCTGATAAAGCTCACAATACAAGTTAGTTTTTTTACTTCAGACATCTAATGATGCCTAGTGATGCATCAGAAACTTTGGGAAACTTATCTAGAACCGCTAGATGGTGTCAGAATTTTTGCTCTTATATGATGTTATATAGGTGTGGTAACTATGCATATACACTAAAATTGTAATATGTTTTAAGACATTGGCCTTATGATATGAGATGTTTTCATATATTAACATGTTTTTTGCCACAATAGGGTTTAAGACAATGTTTCAATTTCCCTAGATTTTATAGTAGTAAAAATATGTTTCTCATCTATTATATTGAAGAGTTGCTGATTCTTTTCTCTATGTATTGGTTATCATCGGAGCAATATGCCACGGTATTTTTCTTGAATTGCAGTTTACATTTTAAAATTGCAAATCCATGATTATCAACTTTTGAAATTTTATTTATAAAGTATTGATATATTTGTTAATAATTGTCATTTATAATGTTTAAGATGAGGTAAGTCCTCCTAAAGTGCAGGAAACCACCCCTTCATCTCCGATCATTTCGGGATGTAAGTATTTATAAAATTATCATTATTTATTCACTCATTATTTATTTTAACTTTCTAGAGAATGCATTGTGAAAATAAATTTATAAATTAAAACATCTACGTCTATATAGCTGTACGAATGGATGCAGTAATCTCTTTATATCTGAGGATTTTTGTCTGTGATTTAGATTATCATGATAAAGTATACGAAAGTCGTGTCATGGTAAAATACTCTGATTGGCCTGAAATGATTCAAAACAAGACAAGGAGGACCAGACAAGGAAAAAGGTTCCTTTGAGCTCACAAATCATATAAGGCAAAATCACCACCATCAGTTATCTGGGGGAAACACTGCAGAACACAACTCCTATTTATTCAATAATTATATCTGGGAAATATAATTTGTCCCAGGAAAGTGACTTAAATTGTATTTAAATAATCTTTCACATATGTTAATCATTACAGATTACCGTAAAATCTCGTGTATAATACGCACTTTTTTTACCTCTTTTTTCCTTCCAAAATAGGGGTGCGTATTATACACGAGTGAAAAAAAATACTTCGCTTTTCAACTTAAATTTTACCTCAATAATTGAAAANTCAGGAAACAACTTAATAATAACGAAAAATAATACTGAAATTTGGTGACAAATAAATCCAAAATAAACTAAACAATTAAAGTGACCACAGCGGCCACACACATAATGTTAAATTAACCTCTACAATGAGACTATTATTATCCAAACAACCTCAATAACACGGATTTTTTTCCAATTCACAGCGTAACTCAGAACCTCTATAACGAGTCATTTTGAGAAGTCAACCTCTATAATGCGACTATACAGGAATGGGTCGACCTTGAACAAGTCTAGACTTAAAAACCCTGCCCATTAATCTTGATAACACAACTGATAGCCAAAATAACCTTGATAACATGACCCTCAACAAAAAGGGCTCCTCTATAACAAGACTGTTTCCCTAATCCCTGTGAGACACTTCTTACTGAGGTTCTACTGTGTTAATCTATCAGTTCTATGTTGTTGTTTTTTTTCCTCTTAAAAAATACCTAAATAACAACTTAACTGGGTTCTGGACACCTTGCAAGATTCATTATACTTTTCAACTAAGAAATTTTATCCATTCTTAAATTTAACTTATCATTTTTTATCTATTGCATTTATTATTATTTTTATTTAATTGATTTTGTAGATGAAAATAAAGCTGTTACGATTTCACTGCTACCTGTGAAGCAAGCAACTGCTTTAGTGAAACATGGTAACATTTTCATTATACCATTCATCACCATCATTCATTCATTAAATTTCACCCTCATTCATCTTTTATTTTTACTGTAGTCATGCAATAAATAAAATATTGGTTTATTATTTTTTGTCCAAGGAAGGTTAAAATTGATTTCTTGTTGAGTTTGATTCAATGAATTTAAATTAATATTATTGTTTTGATTAAATCTCTTGAGTGGTATCTGCTTCTAATCTTGTTTTATTACTATTTGTACAAATAAAATATTGAAATTAAATTGTGGTAAAAAAAAAAAAAAAAAAAAAAAAAAAAAGATAAAGGCATTTAATCATTTTGTGATATTTTTCAATATTTTTCAATTTTTTATAGAGTAACTCTACCCGTAGAAACCCAAAAAAAAAAACTCAGTAGAGTAGAGTGGGAAGTAGCATGCACTCTACTCGCTACTCTACTCTCCTGTTTACTCTACCCGTGTAAACCCGGCTTATGGGATACTAAAGTGGTTTTTTGCCATAGCCATAGCCTGGTAATTTTACCATACTTAACTACCTTCTACTTTTCAATGCTTCACTAAGTATGGATTTTCTTACATCATATTAAATTTTATTTAAATAATTCTTTCAGTTTTATATTTTAGACAAAGTTACTATATTATTGGAAGAGCCATGAGTACCTAACCACTAGTTTATAAAAAAAATTACGTACTTAAGTGGTAAAGGATGTTTAATATGTGTTTAAAGGGGGTAATCCCACTGGGAAAAGAAAAAAAATAGGATTAACTTTAATTAATCGCAAGTATATGATGATATTTGAAGAGGTCAAATGCTGATAAAGCTCACAATACAAGTTAGTTTTTTTACTTCAGACATCTAATGATGCCTAGTGATGCATCAGAAACTTTGGGAAACTTATCTAGAACCGCTAGATGGTGTCAGAATTTTTGCTCTTATATGATGTTATATAGGTGTGGTAACTATGCATATACACTAAAATTGTAATATGTTTTAAGACATTGGCCTTATGATATGAGATGTTTTCATATATTAACATGTTTTTTGCCACAATAGGGTTTAAGACAATGTTTCAATTTCCCTAGATTTTATAGTAGTAAAAATATGTTTCTCATCTATTATATTGAAGAGTTGCTGATTCTTTTCTCTATGTATTGGTTATCATCGGAGCAATATGCCACGGTATTTTTCTTGAATTGCAGTTTACATTTTAAAATTGCAAATCCATGATTATCAACTTTTGAAATTTTATTTATAAAGTATTGATATATTTGTTAATAATTGTCATTTATAATGTTTAAGATGAGGTAAGTCCTCCTAAAGTGCAGGAAACCACCCCTTCATCTCCGATCATTTCGGGATGTAAGTATTTATAAAATTATCATTATTTATTCACTCATTATTTATTTTAACTTTCTAGAGAATGCATTGTGAAAATAAATTTATAAATTAAAACATCTACGTCTATATAGCTGTACGAATGGATGCAGTAATCTCTTTATATCTGAGGATTTTTGTCTGTGATTTAGATTATCATGATAAAGTATACGAAAGTCGTGTCATGGTAAAATACTCTGATTGGCCTGAAATGATTCAAAACAAGACAAGGAGGACCAGACAAGGAAAAAGGTTCCTTTGAGCTCACAAATCATATAAGGCAAAATCACCACCATCAGTTATCTGGGGGAAACACTGCAGAACACAACTCCTATTTATTCAATAATTATATCTGGGAAATATAATTTGTCCCAGGAAAGTGACTTAAATTGTATTTAAATAATCTTTCACATATGTTAATCATTACAGATTACCGTAAAATCTCGTGTATAATACGCACTTTTTTTACCTCTTTTTTCCTTCCAAAATAGGGGTGCGTATTATACACGAGTGAAAAAAAATACTTCGCTTACAACTTAAATTTTACCTTAATAATTGAAAAATAATAAAAAACATAAAGGTAAATATACTTTTTTTTAACAAAAACTAATTTTATGTATCTCATCGTATATATTTTGGTTACCATACTTATTTTTATTCTTTTTTTTAGACAGAAAGACTTGTTATCATCATAGTTATGTTATTTTATTTCGCTAGTTGATCAAAGTCATTGATAAAAGTAGATAGAAGATAATTTTTTTGTTTATCTCAAAAACCGGTACCGCCGTGAGATTACACTGGTGATTACACCATGTGATAACACCGGCTTGATAACAAACGACTGATTTCAAAGGCGGCCCTTCTACGAATTTATCTATTTTATAAGAAAGCACCCAGTTTTCTTATAAAATAGACACCTTATTAGCCATCTGACCTCGCAAGTAAAAATATTACGTAATAAATATTGGAAATTACATGTAAAATGTGCAAAATATATCATTCTAGGTACGTATTATAAACAATTTTTTTTCTAAAATTTGACGGAAAAGTCGGGTGCGTATTATACGCGAATATTTAATTTTCCCCAAATTATAGCTCAAAATTTTGCCTTCGTATTATACACGGGTGCGTATTATACGCGAGATTTTACGGTAACTCTAAGAAGGTTTTTTTTAATCCTTAAATCACAAAAGGTGTTAAAATTTTGTATGTAAAAAACGTTTTGATTGAGGAGTAAATCCCTGTATGAATGGGATCTATGGTCATTCTTCCAATTTGATGACATTTTTTATTTATTTATTTTTAGATGTCTCTCATAGGGACATGATGAGTGATATGGCTGAGAAAATGCTGGCAACTTCATACCAAAGAAAGTACAATATGTACTGGAGCAATAAGACTCCTCACTGTGCCATATGTTCAGTATTTCCTACCAACGGAGCGGAGGTGAATATATTTTTCAATTATACCTTTTATAGTAAAGCTTAAAAATTATAGGATTTGTTAGTTAAGAGTCCATTTAAGAACTTATCACTATCAGTTTTAGTCAATATCGATTTTATATTGTTTAATACTGACTGTTTTGTTGATAAAGGCTGTTAAAAAGATGGAAGATGGTTGGGCCGAGTCAGTTGTTCCAAAACTCCCTGGAGTGAGCCCTCTGTCCACACCAGTGCAGATGATAAGCCGGGATGTTATTAGACCAAAGGATGAACTCACACCAAGAAACTCTCAGCTTATAGTATGCTCAGAGTGTAGGTTGTGTGTTCACACTGCATGCTACTGTGTACCTCCCCCTCAAACAGCAGGGTCTCAATGGCTGTGTAACCACTGCTCCAGTAATGATTCCTGCAAGGTAAGATTAGTTATAACATTTTTCAATTATGTATTGCTATGTTCCTACTTAATTTATTTTACTTGTCACCAGTTGAAGTGTGTTGCCTCTGTTGAGTTCACATATGTATTGATTTCTTAGCTTAAAAGAACAGAGCTAATGAGAGCACACCTTTTGTAACCCTTAAATAGGGCCAAGATGATTGCATCTGAGGGTAATAACAGGGACTGTGAGGGTTGGTTAATTATGTATCAGAGATAAATTAGCGGAAGTCTCATATAAAGAGAAAGTATTGTCATGCCGCGAAAATTCGATTTTGATGAATTTACATGTTTTGAGGTCCCCTGAGTCCAAAAAAGTGGTTTTTAAAAAATGTCTGTCTGTCTGTCGTCTGTGCAGACACCTGGAGCACAAACTGCTGGGCCGATTTTGACGAAATTTGGCATACATGTTTAGGAAAATCATACCCCGAGGCGAAATCGAGGAATGAATTTTAACTTCATATGTGGGGGCGCTACCCCCCAATATCCGAAAATACGTGAAATAAAATTATTTCTCGAAAACAGTTCTGACGATTTTGATTTAAAAATTCTAAAATGTAGCCCATTTAAATATGAATCAAACGATATAAGTGGTTTTCCCGGGAAAAATCTAGTTACTGAGAAAATATCTTAAAACGGGGACGGAGAGAGCCTAGGTTCGATTTCCCGCACAGGATAAGTTATTTTTATGATACAGTTTGATATAATTTTCAATAATAATTCAACGTAGTTACAAAAACTAATAAATGGAAAGCATTGGCTAAGTAATTATGAACTCATGTATGAGAAAGTTGGTCTGAGTTGTCTCGGACCGATTTTTTTGAGTCCCTAACTTCCTCTAGCCACCTCTGCAACTTCTCTATTGGAGTAGTGGTATTATTTTAATATTTTTATAAATTAATTTTTTATCATAATAAATTTTGTAGTTGTTTTATTTAATTATATTAAAAACTACTACTACTGTGGTTGTTGTTGTACGGGCATGTTTGTGGATAGTTGATAGATTAACAGTGTGAATAGAGGAATACGGTTCACTTTTGTAATTTATGACTATAATTACTCGTTAGGATTATCGTCACTATTAAACAGGCACTGCCAACCTCAACTACAAAACTACAACTGTGAACTCACTTGAATGATTAAATAGATGCGTCTCTCGGAACTTTTTGACAGGACGTGACGCTTTTTTCAAGCGACACTAACTTCGACAGGTTACCCAACTTATTCACACTTTTATAAAATATCCCTATATATTATTTTTAAATATGTGCAGGTGTGTCGTATCTGTGGATTTGGAGGGGGTGCTCTTAAGAAGAATAGAAATGTTGGTTGGATTCATCTTCTCTGTGCCACTCTGTCACCATCATCTCGAGTAACTCTTAAAGAAATAGAGACTGCTAACATTGATCTTCATCAAGATAATGAGGTACCTGTCTTTTTAATATTTTTAATAAATTAAATCATTTAATTATGTGACGTTTATTTAATTTATTTATATGGTTTGGATTGAATACCATAGCATATTGTGGTTGAACTTGGTTGAAGAAAGACCACATCATAGATTTTTTAAATCCCATCGTTACGATAAACTTATTTCAGGGATCATTAGCAACAATGATAAGATATTAAGAATAATTTGTAACAGAAAATGAGCAACTCCTGAACTTTTAATGGGTTCAGAAAGTCAGCATTCACTAAATTTCTGATGTGATCTCTTCTGGAACAATATTGCTTTTTAGTTCTCCTTGACTTCTATAAATAGTGAGTTAAATTTAAATGGACTGATTAGTTTCTAAATTAAAATATAATTCAATTAATATTTTTGTGAAAATAAACAGATAAAATATTATGCAAATCTTCAGTTCTGAGTTGATGTTTACCCTGTATACTCTAGGTTTGTTCCAACCACACCTCAAACTAGTTTCAAGCTGTACGACGCATGTGCATTAGCAAAAATGTTCAAATTTGGTCCTATGCGCATGCGTCGGACAGTTCCAAACCAGTTTGAAGTGTGGTTGGAACAAACCTTATATTTCTGACTTACATCATTGTTATCCTGCAAAAAAAAGCTAATAAATGAATGAAAGTGTCAATTTCTCAAATAACACAATAGCATTCAAGTCTATGATGAACCCTATCTATTTACGGAGTTTAAACAAAGAGAGAGGAAACATTAATGAAATACTATGTTACAACAAGAGAATTTTATTATTAATAAAATAATAAATATAAGCAGAATATTTAAATCTGTTTTGACCTTTCTTTTCTATTTTCTCTCTAATCTGTTATTTTGTTGTTATCATTGTAGCTCCTCCACAATGAAAAATTAGAACCTTGTGTTTATATTATGTTATTTGTGTGTTTACATGTTTGGTAATATTCTATAATGTTTTACGTGTATAACCAGTGCTTGATTTCTGAAAGTGTGCTGAACCAGTACCTCTGACAGAAGATTTTTTACCCAGTATCAATGCAAATGTTGTATTCACACTTTTAAAATACTCAGAAAAGCGTTAAAATTACGTTTTAAAAAGTCAAAATTTCACAACCTTTGGACCACAAGGTCACAGCACCGGAACATCTTTTTTTTTATAAATCAAGCACTGTGTATAACCATATCAGAAAAGAAGTTTTATAAGTACATAAATTAAATTGTGTTTACTCTGATGTACAGTGCTGGATGTGTGAGCGAGGCGGTGCCAACATAACATGCTGTGAAACAGAATGCAAAACTTGGATGCACCTTACTTGTGGTCTACTTGGAGGTGTGAAGGTCTCGGGAAACAAGAACCAACCTGGACCTCGTTACCTCTTCACCTGTCTAGCCCATCAACATACTCACACTAAGGTATTATTATTTTAATCTTTTTTTATAAAGTCTATGACAAGTGGGTGAGGTGTAAACCCAAGGTGCAAACCCCAGATCCCTCTTAGGTCTTACAAATATAAGATCTCATTTTGGTTGTAAAGCTAATTCATGCTAATAATGAACTTATATATTTATTTTTTTCTTTGAATGCAATTTCTAATATGTTTTTTTAATTTGTTTACTTCTAGTTGTGTGGTGTGCAGATAGGGGTGGATGTTTGGGTAAGTTACCCTAAGACGTATCAATGTTATAAGGGTAAAATCACAAGCATGGCTCCTGCCCATCTATATACACTTCTCTGCAAAGACCAGTCTGTTCTTAGAGACATCCACCCTTCTAATATAATTGTAAGTTATTCTTCTTAGTGTAATTATTTATGTTTGAAATTCTAAATATGTGCATAGCTAATGTCTCAAAATTTATTCATGAGATCTTGTCACATTATAAGATAAATCTTTTTGTCTTTGTACATAAACCCATCTCTATTTCTTTAATAAAGCCTTGAAAGACAATGAATAAAATAAGCAATACTCTTAAAGCATCAAGATGTTCAAGACAACACTTTTCTATGATTTAATATTTTTAAATTCATAAATGCCAGAGGTGTCATCCAAAATGACATTGAAATGCTAATATTTTTAAGGTGGATAGAAAAAGTGC
The DNA here is from genome assembly GCA_001010745.2 of Gerris buenoi. Classification (NCBI taxonomy): domain Eukaryota; kingdom Metazoa; phylum Arthropoda; class Insecta; order Hemiptera; family Gerridae; genus Gerris; species Gerris buenoi. The sequence continues at coordinate 123,280 of KZ652125.1, forward strand.
AGTAAAGGTTGGGTAATAAACTATTGGTATGAAGGGGATAATTTTCTTGAGTAGTTGGTTATTATAAATACTACAAAAAATCACCTGAGACTGCTAGTTGGTGTAATGTATAAAAAATATCCCTGACGTGAACTTATTAAGAGGCTGATCCTTCTGTCTTTTTTTATGATCTTAATGATCTATGAGGAAATATGTATACAAATATTGATCTCTTAAACTTTTATCTGTTTTAATTAACTCCTTGTTTCTTGCTTGAGCAGGCTTCCGTGATTGATTATGATAATAAAATTCTAGTGATTATTCTTTATTTGACCATGTTATCATTGACCCCTAGTTATTTAAGCACTTCAAGTTTTCTTTTAACTTATCACTTACCAACAGTTATCTTACATATTTATTTCTTAGTTGTCATTGAGTATTTTGTAATGAAAAATGGATGTTTATTATTTTTAGAGTCACAACTGTGCATCTCAAGGAACGCCCAAAGAATTTGAAGGTGTAACATGTCAACTTCATGGTCAGAAGTTCAATGCTGTCTTCCTTCGATCCTCTGAAAAGACACTGTACAATGTGAGTTTTAATATTTTATATAAATCTTCAGCAGAATTCGTGGTAAATTGCAGCTGGATTGGTTTATTTCACATTTGATTGTTCCATCCGGAAAGACATCAGTTCATTGATTGGCTGAATGCGCCTGTTATCTTCTAATTTCTTAATATTAAGTCAACATAACTTACCCGGTTCTGTTTCAGGTTAAGCTTATCAATGGCCAGGAGGTACAGGTTACAAATAGTAATATCGTAATGAATGATGACATCGCTTTTGCTGATCAGTTACTCGACTCGAACAAAATCAGGTAAATACACCTGCAACCATTTATTTACTCACTGAATCACTTTTATTAATAGATAAATAACTATCTCCTTACACAATACTAAATAAATTACAGTTATGTGTATGCCTGTATTTATTTGTCATTTATTATATTCCTATTCCATTTTTCTATTTATTTTCCTATTGTGAAGCATGGCATTTGTGTTCAGTAGTACCTACTTGTCCTGTTTTTGTTAAAAATGGTGAAAATTAGTTGAAGTGTGTCTTTAATACTTTTTGTTATTTGTGTATGTTTAAAATATCATCACTCCTTTTGAATCTTATCTATTTACAAGTTGTCATTGTCATGTTAAATTTGAAATTCTTGAAAATTACATTCCAGTATCCTAGACCCTCTTTTGTCCTTGATTTCCCCCTTAATACTCTTACTAATTCTAAAATGAAAGCCTCGGAAAATCGAAACAGTTTAGTGTTTTCATCCTATTGTGTTTTACAGTACCTATGTTTCCCCAAATCTCATACTATATTCTGATTGTAATGTAAGTCTTTACTTAGAAGACAACTTTTATCACCTGTATCATCATTTGATAATTAAATTGCTTATTTTATCTTTGTATTACACATTTAAATTTTTCCTTTGTAAAAACTATCCTATTTACCCTGTATATTCACGTATACATTTTGGTGTTCTATGTATAGAACTTTAAATTTTCTTTGGAACAAATACAACCCTTTATAATGTTTCTTTTTAGGGTTTTGTAGATACTTCTCAAAACCCTTATGCTGAGGGTGATGTGTCCGTCTGTCCGTCGCTCTTTGGTTCATAGGGCCCGAACCGTTCAAGCAAAAGTGCTGAAATTTGGAACCCTAGTGCAACTTTTTGACCCAACCAGAGGAAAAATATACAGAAGTCCATAATTAGATTTGCGCATGCGCAATTCAAAAAAATGTGGTAAACTCAAAAATTTACATTTTTTTTAATTTTTGAGTGGGGTATCAAATGAAAGCTGCTGAAGAGTAGAACACAAATATATATATGCTTTTTTAAATTTTGCATTCCTTATAGGGG
>KZ652125.1:127002-139219 GCA_001010745.2 Gerris buenoi
CCCCCCCTCTCCCTCACCCCGTGTTATTTTAATTAATTTCAAGTTCACAACACCAACAAAACCTTCCTTATGTGAGACTTCGTGTACAACCATTTCTTTACAGTTAATGACAATATGGTGATTTATTATTAGTATATTGGTAATATTGTTCATTACTTACTACCTTTATTTCTCTAATTTCATAAATTCAATGTGACAGGGCTCATTTTTATCTGCCTTTCTCCCAGGTTTTTTTTTTTTTGCTATTAATTGGGACTATACTAATATTAAAATTAGTGTTTACTCTGATAGCATGAAAAAATCAAAGAGAAAGCCAATGAGATCTCTATATTTTGACGTGTGACATTGTAGATATCAAAATCTACATGGTTTCGATTTTCCCATGCTGTCAGATTAAAAACTAATTGTGATATTAGTTTATTGCTTTAATTCTGACATAAATAAATAAATAATATTATTTTTGTTATTAATTTTAGTTGTTTATTCTCCTTAATAGTTGGTAGAGCATTGGACACAAAATCCAAAAGTCCATGGTCAAAAAAATATGTGTGTGTGTGTGTGTGTGTGCATTAAAAATTAATTATTTCAGTTTGAATTTTTTTTTAAAAATAATGAAATTATTAGTTTTATCTGTTTTTCTTTTAGTTTGTAAATCTTATTGCTATTTTTAGGAAATTATAGGAATAATATTTTAGATAAAGTAGAATTTTATCATATTTTTTAAAGTAAATTTTGAAGTGTTAATTTTTGTTATGACTTAAGACTCCACAGGTCCAAGTTTTTGAATCAGGTTATTTTTTATACATCTTTAATATTAAAGCTTAATAATGTTTGTTTTATTAACGCTTATAAATACTAAAATAGTTTATAGTTTTGAGAATTCAAAAGATTAAATTTCACCCTTAGATCAGTCCGATTTTGTCTTGTTGTTGTATTCTTATTTGCTAATTTTAGTGGTTTATTTTTGTTAGTATAGATTTATTTAAATTTCAATTTTATAAAAAGCTATGAATTTATATGTATATGTATATCAGATTTAATCTCTTTTAGAAATAAAGTTTTAAATACATAAAATACATAAGTTACACAATCTTTAACACAGTAAATTTGGTAGTGAAATAGTTTTTAATTTAAATCTTTAATATAATAGCCTCCCTGATTTCATACTTTAGACCTTATGGAGCAACTTAATTAAAAAATCAAACTTCTTTTTAATAACTAAAATTCAACAATGAGAAATTGGTAATTTTGGTATTGTTTCAGTAGGGTTCAGGAATACGAGGGAATGTACTGAGCTGATAAAGACGCCTGTAATTTAACTGATCAGTCATCAATGTAAAAATCTACACAACTCTCTCAGTTGCATGAAAACATCATTTTTTGTTTTATAAGACATCAGTTAAGTCGAATTATCGAACGAATCGTTTATCTATAAGTAAAAAATAAAATAAAATAGGCAAAGAAAAAAATTCTTTATTTAATTTTATCATAAATAAATACTTTATGAATTAGAAGTAATTGTACCAATAAATATTATGTATGTAAAATTACACTCTACATTGAAATGTGTAAAAGTTAAGTACCTATTAATTGTCAAAAGTAGACCAACTTTTAAGACAAGATGATTTTTGTTTCTTGTAGGTGTAATAAATTACTAATTAAGAAAGCAAAAAACCTTTTTATATACCGGCATACATCAAAGAACATACAAGAAATTTGTAATTTCCAATGTGCACTGATTTAATTCCTACATACGCCCAAGACATAGTTAGAAATCAATCCTTCCTCCATCTTCTCCTTATTGAGATATTTAATATGTGTATTTGTATTATTTTTTTTAATCTAATACGAGGAATTTGCATGATTGGTGATCGTTCGTCTATCTTTCTTGCTTTAAACCTGATAAAACTTAAATGTTAAACATTGTCTGACCCTATTGGTTTGTTTTATCTAAAGTTAATTTATATATTTATTTATTTATTTAAATGTGTTAGATAGAGGCTTTTCTCTTTGTGAATTAAATTTAAAGATTATAAAATAATCTCAACAGTTGATTGTCTTATTTCTTTCTGCGTCTTACATTTATTCTTTGTTTTATCTCATTTCTTACTTAGTCTAGCTGTTTCTTTCTTTCTTTCTGTGCCTTACTTTTATTATTTGTATTCCTCTTTCTCTCGTTTTTTTCTATCTTACCTTTATTCTTTATTTTTATTCTTTGTTTTACTCCTTCTTTCTCTCTATTCCTTTCTTTCTTGGCCTAACTTTTTTTGGTATTCTTGGCCCTTTAAAGTGTAAACAAATTGTAACACTCTTAAATGTTTTACAATCAGAAAATATGGAGGTCCTGCAGCAAAACCTAGCTCTTCTATTTTTTGTCTCCCAGTACTATCCTTTTTCCTAGCCACTCCTTAAAATTTAAGTAAAAAGAGAAAAGTGTATATTGATATTATATATATANACATTGTGACCCCCCGGGGAATCGAACCCGGACTCTTGAGATCGAAGACCAGAAATCATAATTACATAATGGGTATGCTTACTCATCTACAAAACCCTAAAAAGTACTTGGGGCAAGTACTTCCCTGTGATTTTTTTAAATTATACTTGTTAAGTTTAGTATGAATGGCCTAACCAGCATATTTAGAATATGTTTTATTTCCACTATGCCATTTTCTGTTCTTTTGATGTACTGCACGGATATAAGTAGATTTTGTTTTCTGGTTTTCTTAAGTATTTTTTTTTTAAATTTAAATTAAAGCAATTTCATAGAGTATTTTTTTTATTTAGTGATAGTTAGGAAAATCTGTTTAGTTTTAAAATTTATTAGAGAATCAATGTAAAGAAAATATTATTTTTGCTCATAATGTAGTAACATATGAATAAAAGTATGTAGTAATATATGAAATAAAATTATATTGTCCGCTTTAAGCAACGTCCGCTATAGGGGAGGGGCATGTTATTGTGAGATTATACTCTACTTTAAAATAGTCAAACATATTACAAGGGACTTTTTTTACTTTATTTTATTATTATTTATTTTTTTTTTTCACTGGAGTGCAAGTAGGGTTTTTTTTTTCAGTTTGAATGTGAATTGTTAATGATATCAGCACTGGAATGATACGAAATTTGCAACTTTTTTTTTACTAACACTAACTTATGTTTGAAATATTAATTGATTTCTTTTAATACAAAAAAATCGAAAAAAAATGAATAAATGCAAATGTGAAAGGGAGATAAAAATGTATGTCGCAGTTGGAAGTCAGACCAAAGATCCCTGAGTTTACAATATAACCCTAACCATGTAACCATTGACCTATGACTAAGATTTTTTTTTTTTTTTTTTTTTTGGAAGAAAAAACTGGATTAAACAAAATTAATCTTAGTTAATAGTATTAATTGAGATGTTATGATATTTATTCATAATAAAGGTAGACAAGTAAAGGTAGTAAATATTAGACACTACTACTAGTCCATTTTTAGGGTTTCCTTGGTAAAACCACAAAAAGAAACCCGTATAGTTTCATTCCTGTGTCTGTCTGTCTGTCACCCTGTACAGTTCTAATAACTTTTGAATTAAAATAGATAAACACATGAAACTTAGCAGTATTAAAGATCGTTTTGACGTGCACACAATATAGTGAACTCAAAATTATCANTGTGTGTGTGTGTGTGTGTGTGTGTGTGTGTGTGTGTGTGTGTGTGTGTGTGTGTGTGTGTGTGTGTGTGTGTGTGTGTGTGTGTGTGTGTGTGTGTGTGTGTGTGTGTGTGTGTGTGTGTGTGTGTGTGTGTGTGTGTGTGTGTGTGTGTGTGTGTGTGTGTGTGTGTGTGTGTGTGTGTGTGTGTGTGTGTGTGTGTGTGTGTGTGTGTGTGTGTGTGTGTGTGTGTGTGTGTGTGTGTGTGTGTGTGTGTGTGTGTGTGTGTGTGTGTGTGTGTGTGTGTGTGTGTGTGTGTGTGTGTGTGTGTGTGTGTGTGTGTGTGTGTGTGTGTGTGTGTGTGTGTGTGTGTGTGTGTGTGTGTGTGTGTGTGTGTGTGTGTGTGTGTGTGTGTGTGTGTGTGTGTGTGTGTGTGTGTGTGTGTGTGTGTGTGTGTGTGTGTGTGTGTGTGTGTGTGTGTGTGTGTGTGTGTGTGTGTGTGTGTGTGTGTGTGTGTGTGTGTGTGTGTGTGTGTGTGTGTGTGTGTGTGTGTGTGTGTGTGTGTGTGTGTGTGTGTGTGTGTGTGTGTGTGTGTGTGTGTGTGTGTGTGTGTGTGTGTGTGTGTGTGTGTGTGTGTGTGTGTGTGTGTGTGTGTGTGTGTGTGTGTGTGTGTGTGTGTGTGTGTGTGTGTGTGTGTGTGTGTGTGTGTGTGTGTGTGTGTGTGTGTGTGTGTGTGTGTGTGTGTGTGTGTGTGTGTGTGTGTGTGTGTGTGTGTGTGTGTGTGTGTGTGTGTGTGTGTGTGTGTGTGTGTGTGTGTGTGTGTGTGTGTGTGTGTGTGTGTGTGTGTGTGTGTGTGTGTGTGTGTGTGTGTGTGTGTGTGTGTGTGTGTGTGTGTGTGTGTGTGTGTGTGTGTGTGTGTGTGTGTGTGTGTGTGTGTGTGTGTGTGTGTGTGTGTGTGTGTGTGTGTGTGTGTGTGTGTGTGTGTGTGTGTGTGTGTGTGTGTGTGTGTGTGTGTGTGTGTGTGTGTGTGTGTGTGTGTGTGTGTGTGTGTGTGTGTGTGTGTGTGTGTGTGTGTGTGTGTGTGTGTGTGTGTGTGTGTGTGTGTGTGTGTGTGTGTGTGTGTGTGTGTGTGTGTGTGTGTGTGTGTGTGTGTGTGTGTGTGTGTGTGTGTGTGTGTGTGTGTGTGTGTGTGTGTGTGTGTGTGTGTGTGTGTGTGTGTGTGTGTGTGTGTGTGTGTGTGTGTGTGTGTGTGTGTGTGTGTGTGTGTGTGTGTGTGTGTGTGTGTGTGTGTGTGTGTGTGTGTGTGTGTGTGTGTGTGTGTGTGTGTGTGTGTGTGTGTGTGTGTGTGTGTGTGTGTGTGTGTGTGTGTGTGTGTGTGTGTGTGTGTGTGTGTGTGTGTGTGTGTGTGTGTGTGTGTGTGTGTGTGTGTGTGTGTGTGTGTGTGTGTGTGTGTGTGTGTGTGTGTGTGTGTGTGTGTGTGTGTGTGTGTGTGTGTGTGTGTGTGTGTGTGTGTGTGTGTGTGTGTGTGTGTGTGTGTGTGTGTGTGTGTGTGTGTGTGTGTGTGTGTGTGTGTGTGTGTGTGTGTGTGTGTGTGTGTGTGTGTGTGTGTGTGTGTGTGTGTGTGTGTGTGTGTGTGTGTGTGTGTGTGTGTGTGTGTGTGTGTGTGTGTGTGTGTGTGTGTGTGTGTGTGTGTGTGTGTGTGTGTGTGTGTGTGTGTGTGTGTGTGTGTGTGTGTGTGTGTGTGTGTGTGTGTGTGTGTGTGTGTGTGTGTGTGTGTGTGTGTGTGTGTGTGTGCATTTGTTTAAATGTTGCTTTTTATATGTACACTAGGATATTTAGTTTTCTATGTGGAGTGTACTAGGATTATTTTAGGAAATGTTCCATAAACTTCTTATTAAACTCACTCTTGAGATTTCCAGACTACTCTATTATTTGAATAAGAATTGACATTATAAGTAGGGAGGGGCCCATCCTAACTTATAAAGGTAGGGGAACCAGCATGATTGTGGGACTCGTCTGCTCAGCTATCAATGAATTGAGGGCTACACAAGGTTGTGTGCTCAATCCTGCACCATGGTATTCTTATTTACATCTACGAATCAAGTGCAGAACAAGGTGAGGCATCTCCTAAAGGGATCCCAAGGTGTGGTGATCTGATTAAATGAGGCAAGAGCGTTATAAGGTCATGGGGATGGCCCTATTCCTTGGTGCTCTGGCTCCACACTGGCTTCTGCGGTACATTGTACAATGCTATGATGTGTGAAGGGCTGATAAGCCCTAATTGTTAGGTTCAAACTAGTGGTTTGTCCTCATCGTCTAGTAATTCTAATATGTAAAGGTAAAAATAAGTTTATTAGGACTATTATAGACATGAAGTGATGGACACTTACCAAAATCTTACAACTATCTTAAATGTAGGAGTCAATTTATGAGTTTTGGATCATCTGACACAGCTCTACAAACCTGGATCTTTTATTTCCCCCTTAAAGATTTTTTGCACTAATTTCTATCTCTTTTACATGTGTAATCATTAGCTTTTTCTCCCTCCTTTCAAACCAATGCCTCATTTTTAATTGACTATATAAAAACTCAGTAATTTTATCTAATATTAGTGATTTGATATACTATTTTATTGGTTTCTGTGTTAATTTATTTAAAGAAGTTAAGGATATAGTCGGACCTCCATACAATGAAATTGTTTTTTTTTAGAAAAAAATTTGCTCTATAGAAATTTTGTACTATAGAACTTTTTTGTTTTAGAGAGAGAAAAAATTATTGATCCCAAAAGAGGAAGATTTTTATTCTGTATCATTTTCACTCGTTGTAGAACGTTATCATCTACTTCTTCAAATTTATAACCTCTAGATCGTTTCTAAAAAATCTCCAATTGTTACCTATAGTTTAAATATTGAATCCTGATTTTTCAAAATTGTAGACACTGAACATGGAGCGATTTCGTGTTACAAGATATTTCTGTCTTCTTAAATCCTTTATCTACATCTTTGAATAGATTAGGACATTTGTTCAGTGAGTAAATTTAACTGTAAAAAGTCAAGAGCTATGTAAACATCCATATCAAATTCTAAACGGAGGCTAAGAGGTTTCACCACTCTGTGCAAAAATATGTTGCAAAATTTTTAGAGTGCTAGAGGAAGTAACGCCTAAAAATTGTTCTAAGAAAATATAGGAAAGAGAAAATTTGTCTCTTCTCTTTTATTCTATGGTATTTTTTTTTCATTGTAGAAAAATTATTTTTATTCTACAGAAACAATTTAAATAAAGAGAATTTGTGGGAGATAAAAAAATTGTTAAATAGGTACTTTCTTCGTTATAAGGAGGTCCAACTGTATTTTTTATTCAATTTTTATGAATAATTTATCATTTTTAATTTTAACACTTTTATTTATCCAGCTCTATTTTAATGGAAAAATAATTTCATATGTTTATTTCTTTCTTCTTTTTCTTTGTTATTTCAGACAACTACACAAAAATTGAAGATTTATTTAGGGAGTATCGCAGACTTATTCTAGGACATAGAGAACATCAATAATTTATATATAATTTAAAATAATGGTCGTCATCTTATTATTATTTCTTTTTTTTTACTGTTACTTGTTATTATATTTATTTTTTTCAGTTGTTTTAATTTAGTTATTATATTTAAAACAACCTATTACAATANTAATATTTTAAATTAATTGGCCGGGTAGGTAGAAAACAGTTCTATTTCAATCCAAACTCCTTTAACAAACCTACTTTTTCACTATAAACTCATCATGATCAACTTTTTTCTTATATTCAATATATATTTATAGAAGACAGTGGCGGGTGGCGGCGGTAAGGGTAAGATATTGGGCCCCCCGCAAACTTTTAGTGGGGCCCCCTCTAGTTCCCTACCAGGAGCCCCCAGGGGCCCCCCCGCGCCGCGGGCCCTGCGGGTCCGTTATCGCCGCCACTGAAAGACTAGAAAGACGCTTGCTTAAATTATACAAATAATAATTTTCTTTTAATTTTGCCTTAACTCTGCCAGGTGCAAACAGTTCGTTACTTTTAATTTTGTCTCTTTTCTAACTCCGTCATGTAAAAGTAGTTAGCAATATATACGTACTTAGCAGTGTGCTTTTATAATTTATATTTAATGAAAAATGTAAGGAACTTCGTTCCTACCGGGTGTCCCACGACACCATTTTTTATTTTTATTTATTTTTTTTTTTATTTATTTAAAAAAATATGTGTTTCAAAATTACATTTTTAAAAATTAGGTGATTTGATTTTCATCTAATAAATTCCACAATACCTTGATTAGTTGACATGTTGCACATCTAGTCAATATTCTCTCAAGAAATAATAATTTTTTAAACCAGGGGTTTGAGAACCCAGGCATCGATCTGTTTAATAGGGAGGGAATCGGCCAAATTGCATATTAACTTGATAAGCTCATCAGTGTATTTCAAACATTGCCACATAAATCGACAATAACCTTGGTTTCTGATGAGAGTTTAAGAGCAAACTAGCCACTCGGCTACTGATCCCTAAGAAATAGCCTTTCAAAAGTCACCATTTTGAGTATAAACTTACTCAGTTTAAACATTTTCAAACTTTAAAAACATGGTCATGACATATTCTTGCTGCCCTTTATGTTGCAATACAAATTTTATTTTGGTTTATAATTGAGAAATTTTTATAATTCTTATTTATTTTTAAAATTGAAATTCACTTTATTATAATTTGTATGTTCTTTGAACTACAGAATTATTTAATCTGTGATACACACTTTTTTCATGGAAAATATATTTGAAAAAGAAAATTGTTTATAATAAAATAAAAAGTAAGATAAAATTATTTTTAAACAAAATAAAAAGAAAAAAATATTAGTTTTTGCACTTTCATATAATTATTATCATATCTAAATAATGTTTAAATTTACTGAAGACGTATTAAAGAATCTTTTAATGTATTCAAACATTTAAATTCTACCTAAAGGGAAGTTACATTTCTTTGGAAATACATAATTTCATAATGTATCTTCTCATTTCCTCTTCTTGTTGTATGTAGACCTAGTTATAGGTTTTTGTGTCAATCAATATATTTGGGTTGTTTCAAATAATAAAAATTAAATAAATGTAAAATAAAAACTGTGTAATTTAGATGTATATGTAAATGTTGTATTAAGAAGTGGATTATGTAGATCAACCTGGTTTTTTTATGTTTTATAGAAGTTTGTACTGCCTCTACTTTATGAAATAATCATGCAAGTATTGAAATTAGAACACAGCTAATTCATTTCAGGAGGTGAAAGAAAGAAATACCCACTTTTTTACTTTCTCATATAAGTAGTGTATATAAATAGAAGAAAGTATTGTGATGGTGCAAACATTCTATTTTTGATATTTTAATTGATCTACACATTTTGAAGTCCTCTTAGTCCAAAAAAGACACTTGGAGCCTATACTAGTGGGTCGATTCACGTTTAGAGAGATCACACCTTCACACGATTCACAGGAGAAATCGAGGAATGAATTTTTTTGATCTTCATTGGAGCTGTTTTTGGGAAAAATTAATTTTCCAAAATGTTTTCCGACAATTTTGATTAAAAATCAACTTTAACCATATAAGTTGTTTTTCCTGATAACATCTAGTTTCCGAGGTATGACAATGTAAAGCTTAAAATAAAAAACCAAACAAGTAAAAATTCACTTTTTGAACACTTTTCCTAAAATATGTTTATTAATACATTAATTAAATGATGGGATTTAAATTAATTATCGCTATGTGTATGAGAAAGTTTTGATGGGATCAATTTTTTCTTTTATTTTTTTCCCCAATATTGTCAGATTGTTACCTGAAGTAGAAGGTTTACATTCTCTGATCGAGAGGTACTTACTTATAGTTGAGAACCACTAATTTAGTTGTTTTCTATAGATTTTGATTTATTTATCATTATTGTTATTACTAAATGCAGCTTAGATAATAGGCATTCGATTGAATTTTAAATCCAGATTGTAGGACTGCAAAAAAAAAGGTATAGTGTTGTGAAAAGTTAATTATGGACAATGTCTTAAGGAGTCGTAACAAAGTTAAATACTGTAAGTACACCTTTACCTTTGTCTGCACTATTAAAACCAGAGATGATCAAAATACAAAATAGACATTCAAATATAATTGAGCACAAGAGTTTTAATTCTTGGTAGAACAGTACAAAAAACCATTAATTTGAAAATTCACGCAAATCATTTTTGAAAAATTCCAATAGTCTTTTAATGTTTTTGGTTTTATCATCTATTTTTAACATTAACTAGTTGAAATTGGGGTAATTGTTTTGATAGAAAGTGTTACACATACCTAATATCTAACTTTACCAAATTTTCATTTTGATTTCCATTATTATTTCCATTATTATTATTATTTAAATTATTAATTTATTAATGTATAAGATTTGAAAAAAATAAACAATATTAATTATAATAATCAAAACTCTAAAACAACTATTAGTATTATTACTTTTATGAACCTCTTGTTAAAAATCTATTCTAATCGAAGATCTATGTTTAAAAAAAATTAATTTCTTTTTACTAATTAATAATATAGTAAGAATGAAAGTTAATATATTTTCATTATTTGTGAACAATTTACTCTACACTATGTAAGGGTGGAATAGTACTGGCCTGATGTAATGTGAATGATTCTATTGAAACATAAGGACAATACCTCACCATGGTTTGACCACACAGCCACTGTGCATGTACAGTGTAGTGTGAATTCAGTCTTTATGAATGATAATAATACTAACTCATTAAAAAAAAAAGTTTTATTATAAATCCTTTATATTTATGTATTTTGGTTGGGTAGTCATTGGCAAGTTTGTTTATAAACACATTTTTATAACAATCACAGTTATAGATTTTTTAACAAGTATGATATCAGTGTGGGTTGGTCACCCTAAAATTTGATATATTGAATTTATATTGGTACAGAGTCTATGAGGCAAAATTTGGTTTTATTGGATGACTGGAAGAGAAAGTTTTGACGTCTGCCACCAACAAAAAAACAAAATCGACACTAATATAAAGTATTTAAAAACAAATATAAACCGATGAAAAGCAATAATAACAATTGTGTGAAGGTAATTAAAAATGATTTTAAATTACATTTCAATGTGATATTTACTATGAGAGATATTATGTATAAGAATAAGTGAAATGAACGGAATTTACTAGGATATGAACCTATATATTTTTACCCTATTGCAAGATCCACATTTTATTTTTCAATTTTCTATGTACCATTTATTTTATGATTTTTTTTTTTTTTTTTTTTTTTTTTTTAAATTGAGATAAATCTTTATTACATACGATGTAATACAATAAAATTAATAATACAAGGAATTAACTACAGTTAGGGGCTTGTGTGGCTTGGAGGCTAGAGCGCTCGCTTTGTGATAAGGCAAGTTAAGCAGCCTCAAGCAAGATCAGAAGATGGATGGGCGACCGCTTCTGACCACAGCTCTGGGTTCGATTCCAGCCTCGGGCCCCCCTACTCAATGTCCATCCAGCATTGTTTAAACAAATGGGAAGCATCTCAAAAGAGTGGCACCATCAGGTTTTGGCCTGGAAACCATGATGATGACACTCTTGGTTGTAATACAACTAGGAAGGGGAGCCACAGTTAAAGACCATATCTTCACACGAGTGTGTGAAGATTTCGGTCCCTAATCCTTTTTTTTCAAATGCTCATAGTATATTAAAAAATATTTTTTCATTCCTTTTTACTGCTATGTATTGCATAGCATAATTATTGCATTTACAAAAGCTGGAAAATTCAGGTATTTGTTTAAACAAAAGGTGTAATTTATCAAACTAAATAGTTTATAATATGATAGTTAACTTAAATAAAGGCATGCATGTAAAATTATTTATGAATTTAATTAGTATTATTTATATGAAAGTTTTATTTTCAAGCTATATAAAAACTCTTAACAATAAAAGAATATGGTTCATTCCTAGTGGTTAGTCAGATTAAAATCTGAAAAGAAAATAGTTAATTTAAAAAAATTATCTATAAATTTCTTTATTATAAATTAAAAAAGCTAGGTTACAATTTTTATCAATAAAATCATTATTATTTTAAATTATTATTATTTCACTCTTTAGCAAAACGGCTATTATTTTCAATTATTATTTAGTTACCTTTTTTTTTACAAATTAAACAATTTAAATTATATATTATATTATTATTTTATTTTATTTTTTTTATTAATTATATTAATATTTGTTGTAAATAAAGAGTTTTTGTAAATAAAGATTTATGAGTAGATTGATAAATAAATGTGTATATATATATATTTGTAGTAGAATGTTTGGAATAAATTTCAAACAGTGTTTTACCATTTATATTTATATAATTTTTTTTTTTTTTTCTGAACGGTAAAAATTGATTTGGACTGAACAATAATGTTTTGAAAGAGATAAAAAAAAAAAAAAAAAATTTAAGGTTGGTCTTTCAGTTAATTAGTCATTATTGCACAACAATTGACCAATTAAAAAAATTTGAAAAAAAACAAGTGTTTTTTAAAAAAACTATTTTTT
>KZ652125.1:143039-174275 GCA_001010745.2 Gerris buenoi
TTAGTATAAATAAATCGTGGGTGCACAAAATTGACAAAATGAGTATAAAAATGTCTTAAATTTAAGATTAGGATGGTAATGAAGGTATAATTAGCATATGATAAGGATAAGTGATTAATTTTATCTTAACAAATTTGTGAAAATTAAAAGGATTTAAAATCGACGGAAAGAAGAAATATAATTATATTATTGGTATAGATGGGGACCAACTGCAATGTTTTACTGTTGTGGGTCAATGCTGTCATTTCTGAATACACGTTATCTGATAACAACTTTGTTAATTTTTTACTTAATTTAATATACTTAACTCTGGTTTTATATTTCATTTAATACCCTCAGCCTATGCCATAGTTTACCCAAATTATTCTCTTTTTTATCTTTGCCAAAATACTTACTCTACAGCAGAAATAATTAATTTTTGATGTGGTGAGAAAATTGAAAAACTGAGGTGGGTATCCAATGAGAACTTAATGGTTTTGAATTCCAGAAGATCATATGTCAAATATTTAGCTTTCATGACTCTCCCACCCCCTAGTCTTTTGATTTTCCCATGCTGTCAAAAATTAATTATATGTTTATCTCTACTATAGTGTTGACATTGTGTTCTTACTTAGATTGAACTTATGTCTAATATTCTTTAGATCGGATGAGAAATGTCAAAGAGTTTCTCTCTCGAAGTTGAGAGCCAGTGTATTGTATCAGTGATACAATCTACAGTAGAATGATGCCTGAAGTGGCTGGAACTCTCTACCACAGGACTAGTTTAATGGGCCCAAAATATAGCCTAATTGCTAGGTACAAACAAGTAGTTTGTCCTAAGTAGTTGTCTCGTGTAGTATTAGTAATAAGGCCTTATTACTTCTGTTGGAGATGGAAAAAAGGCATTTATTCCCAAAATTTGTTTCTATATTTCCATCCCAAACTCCGCAATATTTGAATATAAATAAACTTGGCTCACAATTGATAACACTGTATTTGCTTCGCCATTACATCGGTGTGTGAAGATACTGAACTCCATATAGGTTTTGTAAACATCCCAAATTTGTGGTCTAATTGCTAGGTTTGAACAAGTGGTTCGTTCTCACTTTTCTACTACTAACACTTGAGAAATAAAAAAATCTCCCTTCTCATCTCCCTTCAGTAAAGAATGCAATAAAGTGAACAAAATCTGAAGAAATAATTTTTTTCATTTTTTCGCATCATTGTTTCCATATAGTAGTGTTGTATTACCCTCTATCGATATTTTTTTCAGAAACATTAGTATTGCTAAATCAGTGACGCAATTAAAAGAATTAACATCAAATAATTTTGGTGCAAAGCCCTTCGTCTTATAGAATGGAATTGTTGGTATTATAATGTATGATTGTGACGTATGATAAAATAAAAAAATATGTAAATATCTTTACATAAAATCATAATAAATGTTGTATTTGATATTGACTGAGGATGTGTAGAATAACCCCCAAAAAAGGGTGATTCATGGATATTGAAAAGAAGTTTAAAAATAATATATTCTAGTGAGATTTTTCTACAAAAACAAAACAAAAACATTTTTTATAAATAAAAATCTTGTTTAAAATTTATTAACAAGTTATTTATTTATTTTGTTGCACTTACTTCTACCTTTATCTTTTATTCTGTACAATTAAACTGTATATATTTAATAATAATAAGTGAGAGGGGGGGTTTTGGCATCTAAATTTAACGTTTTATTGTAAATATTTAAAATATAAGAAATAATAAGAAAAATGTTGATTGCTTTAATTTATTTNATTAATTATAGATCTCGTAATAAAGAATTATAAATATGCTTCATGTATTTAAAAAAAAAAATTATAAAAAAAAAATAAAATTTCTTATGATTATTTGTGTTTTTGTTCATTTGAAATCCTTTGTATTCCTGTTAAGCAGTTGAAGTTGTGTATGATAATAATTGGTGGGTATGAAAATAACTATTTCTAAACGTAGACCTTTCTACTATTTGGGACAGGAATTTAGTGACTTTTTCAAGAGTTGGTACTACAAACAATTAATATAACAACTCATTGTATTATTTTAAGGTATTTTAAAGCCAAAATTTTCTGTTTAAATAATTAAATAGTAGATTTGTATCTTTAGTGTTTAATTTGAATTTGTGGATTAATTCACCATGAAGAGGAATTGAAATATGCAGAAAGTTTTATGGTAAGAGGTTATACTTTTTTATTTTATAGTTCAAAATCTAAACGTCTATCTGGTGTCAGTGAAAACTGGTCAATTGTTAGATTGAAATTTAGTATCTCTGTTTTATAGTGGTTCAGCTTTTAAAAAGTCACTTATTGGCCAATAGAATTTTGGCTTTTTGTTAAGAGATTGGCAAAACTACTTCTGCCTAAAAAAACTAAATGTCAGCTTATAGGAAATATTCTATAACTGTTTATAAATGTTCAAAGTTGCTAGACGATTTAGTGTAAGTATTATGTAGTGTATTTACTGGAAGAGCAAGCGGATGAGATGAAGGGATGCTAGAGTGAAGGTAGGTCCAGAGATAGTGTTCTGTTCAAGGAACACTTAGTAGAGATATGCTCCGGTGATTTTCACAAGCACGGTTATCCCGCTTCTTAAAGATAGGCATTATAACCTTACCTCCCAATCCTTTGGTATTTCAGCTTGTTTCAATGCAATATTTATTACTATCATATTTATACCTCTCTTCACCCTAGAATCCCTTTATCTCACCAGCTTGCTCTTCCTGATAATGATGCAATCAATTATAGACTTCGAGCAACCTTAGGCCGCTCCCTGACTCGTCAATACGGTAGCGGTTAGCTCGTACACTCGGTACTGATTCTTTACCGAGGGCCTATATGTTAATGAGTGCTCCCTGACTAGGGCGGTATGAGGGGGTGGGGGGTTTAAGGGATCGATATACAGAGTCAGTACACACAAGCAGTTAAAACAGAAGTGCTATAGTAATTTCTTCTTTTGAGGACGACATAATCACACCTCAACAGTACCATGACTGCAAGATTCCACCGAAAGTGTACCAACAAGTGGGGAGAAGAAGGTGGTATTGGTAAGCTGAAAATATCGCACACCAATACCGTACCATCAAGTCAGGGAGCGGCCTTATGGAGGAACATTGTGTTCACTATTGCCTTATTATTCACAATGCAGAATTGTAGCACTCTTGTTCCATTATTATTTCTACATACCTCTCCGCAAGAGTTGGTTTATCACCGGCTCTTGAAATTACTTAGGATAATCACCTCACTTGTTATGTTAATACTCCGCCTAGTAAACATCTAAAGTAGTAGTAATCTCTTGCTGGTCATAAAATTTGTCTTTGGTTTCCACATTTTCTCTTTGTTTGGTGCATATGTGGCTACAAGGGTTACCTCACGTTACCGTTCTTTGTATTTTAACCAAAAAATTATTACGTTAACAAACCTTCAGTCATATATATGTTGTTAATTTTATTTTTATGTACTAGGAAACCCATGCACGCTCTTGCTCGTTGGTCTCAAGTTACTATTGAATAAATCAGCATAAATCCATCATTCTTCTTTTTTCTTGGTTTCACATAGGAAAGGCAATTAGCTTATGGGAGGCTAGACTCAAGGCCTCGCATTGGGAAAATGTCCTGGGTCTTAAGCAATCTAATAAGTTTTTAACCTTCTCAGAAAGGAGGACAAAAACGTACCTCTCTCTCAGCTAACAGGAATTGAGGCTATTGACAGGCCTCCTTACTGGATACTGTCCTCTTACCTATCCTCTGAAAAAGATGGGCATTGCTGAGGATGACATTTGCCGCCTATGCTTTGAAGTAATGTAAAGTGCGGAACACATTTTGTGTGACTGCAAGACAGCTGCGAAAAATGGCTGCTAATGCTTACCGTTGATAAGGCTATCCTGGTACCAACTGACATACGAAAGGCAGCTCTCAGAGATATCCTCAGCTTTGTCAAAAGTCTGAGTATTGACTGGGAAATGTAATAAATACGAGTTTCCCTCACAATAGACCATCTCTGGTCGCAGTGATAAAAGGTATCAATAAGCCTTGTCAACCCTAAACAAAAAAAAAAAAAAAAAACATGTTTTCAGAGATTGGTTGTTTTTCTCTTCATCCTAAGCCAAAATGATTGCTAACTTTTCATTATTGAATTTTATCTTTATGTTAAGAGATTGGCTAAACTACTTCTGCCTAAAAATCTAAATGTCAGCTTTTAGGAAATATTTTATAACTGTTAAATAGTCTATAAATGTTCTAAGTTGCTGGACGATTTAGTGTGCTGAACCAGCCAATCAAAAATTTGTTGGTCTAGTTGGCCCGACCTTTTAGATGTCAAAAACTCAAGCTTTCATTAGCTCTTGACTTTTCCTCGCTGTCAAAAATTACCTCTTTTCTTGATTCGATTATAATTTTTTTCCCCTCTTAAATATTTATTTGTTAAGGGAAAAATATAGAAATTCCTTAATGGCCTTACCAATTGAATAATTCTAGTAGCTCACACTTGCTGCTCTAGTGCTTGCCTTCCTATACACCAGCTATTTTTGTCTGCATTAATAATGCTCTTCTTTTTTTTAGTACAAAGTAGTTTAGTAGGTCCAAAGCCCCCCATGGATTATTATTTTTTATTATTCCCATCATGAATGAAATTATCCCAAATTAGATTTTACTTACTAAATCTCTTCTACCCCTAATGGATTTTGAAGTTATCCTTCTCCATACTATCCAAGTTCTTGGTTTGTATCCAGTCCAAGTCCACTTTCTCGCAGAACTCCCTGCACTGTCTCTAACCACATTGATTTGTGAAGTCACCTAGAACTTCTGCCTCCTGGTTTTGCCAGTTAAGTTTTACAGGTGGTAAATCTTATGTAAAGAGAAGTATTAAGATTACTTAAGAAAAGGATAATAAAATAGAATATTTAAACATTTTGTTAGAAGATAAAAAAATATATGTATTTTCATAATATGACTAATGAAATAACAATCTTATAAAAATTACAAACAAAAAAAAAAAACTAAAATAAATCAGATTGGAGATTTCTTTTGAGTTCTCAGGGTACATAACTTAATTATTATTATTTTGTTTACATAACATAGCATTATTGTTGTTTTGTTTTTTACAAATGGAAATACTGAAACATCTGCAGGGTTATATTAAAAGTCGTGAAGGTGACATAATTTTAGGACAATTTACCGAAAAAATACTCTTGTGGTGTTTTCATTTTTTTAAAAAAGACATTATTAAGTTTAATTTCCAATCATAGGTAGCAAAAAACAAATAAATAAAATCTTAACAAAATTCAGACTGTAAATTAGGCCTATAGTTTGTTTGGAATTTAAATATTCTTTGACGCAGTCACCCCCCTCATTACATACCCTAAATCTACTAAAATACCTTTGGTGAATTATTAAAATCCAATTGAAAACTTTTTATAGGGCCAAAATATGAAATATCTCCATTAAAAATATTTTATTCAAGAGGTTATCCATCATTACTTCTTATTTATAGAATAAAATAGGGTGTACTCATAAATCATTAGTAATTTAACTCATTATAATGAAATTAAGAAGTAAAATCTTTACAAAACATTCTTCAACTTACTTTAATTAGTTATGGAGTAATATGTGTGAGTACAACTGAACATTTTTTTAATGTTTTGACATTAAAAAATAATAAAATAAAGATACATCGTCTTTAAAAATATAAGAGATGAAATATTCACAGATACTGTTTTCCTTTACATATAAATAAATATATTTTTAATGTGAGTAGAAAATATGTTGTTCAGTCTGTTTAGATTTTTGATTTGAGCGCACCCATAAGCTTCTCAAGTTTCATAGCTTTCTGTAGATTTCCAGAGATTTTGAGTTTACCACTCATGAAGGCAGTGGTTGGCTTCAGTTTACCTAAAAATAAAAAATTACTGAGGTCAAATAGTAGCTAATGAAAGTTATATTCATAGTAATGCTCACACTTAAGTACAAACAATTCCAGTTATTAATTAGAGTAAAGACATCGCACATTCAGTTAGAATGTATAAGTAAGAAGTTTATTTTACCCATGAACATGTTTAGGAAATCTTTGGAGTTCATGGTGAGAGTAGAGTCAGGAGTGTTACTTGGATTGCCTTTACCTGCTGAACCATCTCCGTTCTTCAGATCCACAAACCAGGTACCACTTTTTGAGCCTTTAACATAAATCATATAATACCCAAATAAATAAACAGTATTCCAAATAATTGCAATAACTACTAATAAAATAATTTGATTTTTCCAACTGCATGCACCCATTGGGGTAGTTGGTTGACTTCAAAAATAGAATCTAGCATTTTAGTTGAAGTTAGAAAATATCATGTAGACCATGATCCTCCTCTTATTTTAAATGTTTTGTGTGCTAAATGTCATAAAGCTTGAAAAACAAGCAAACAGACAGACACTCTTCTTTTTAGATATACAGAAGTGATCAAAGAGCCATAACCACTGCCTTAGGAATCAAACAAACATTATCAGGGTTTGATTCTCAGGTAGGTAAGGCAAGTTCCACGAACAATCACACTGACTGATGTAAAGAAGTTTATCTACGATTGATACGTAATATAAACATTACATCTCTGTTTAGATTCGTAGAAAGTGATTCTTTACACACCTGTATTAATTGCGCATGCGTGTCACATTGTTTTGAACAATTCCTCTTTTTTCCACTCTAGTGACGTAAAGAAGAAGAATTATCAACTTTACACACGATTAGCGAGTTTGTTTACATTTAACATAACTAATTTGATGTTTATTTAATAAAAGTAACTGTTTGTATCGAGTTTTTTTGTGAAAATCAATGAGTGATTTAAGTGATTATGAAGAATATGAGGAGAATAATACGCCTTCCGAAATAATTAATTCGGCACAAAATACAACTAACGAATTGATGTCATCTTTATCAAAAGAGAAATACTGAAATACGAGCTTACATACAGGAAGTTTATTATTTTTTTCTGCATTTATTATTAAAATCTAACAATCGTAGATAAAGTACGGTACGCAACTCGTGCGAAAACGGCATTTTGCATTGCTCGTGTGGTTTTACTACCCTCGCTGTCGCTCGGGTGTAAACACCACACTCGCATGCAAAATGCTACTTTCCACACTCGACGCGTAATGTACTATTAACACTCCATTCTGTAATAACCTGTTGATTAGGGAGGAAGAAAAAATTAACAACTATCTGTACAATATAGATTTGACAGTAGACATACAGCCAAAGAACAAAATTACTAATTGGAAACACCTTATATTCATAGAAACAGACACCGAGCCCTGATTTCTTTTAAATGTTTCCAAGATTGGGTTGGATGTAAAGAGGGTGATTTTAGTGATTAAAAATCTCACAGGAAATATTTCCCCATGATAAAAAAAAACAAAAAAAACAAAAAAAAAACGATAGTCTGAATAGCACACTGACCCTTGTGGTACTTATCACATCAATAGTAGAAAGCCCAAACTAAAAGATTGTCGGCCAAGCCTTCCATAGGCTGTTGCACTATGGATATCATTATGCATAACAAACTTTCAGCTCAGTGCTATACCCTCCATAGGGTAGAAGGCTAAGAGAAAATATGTACTATAAACTAATGATTACCTGTTACATTAAATAGGAATACAGCCTGCGTATTTTTCACTAGATCAGGGTTTAAATTCTTTGTAATAGCAGAGAATATTTTTTCGATATCAGCATCACTGGCACCACCTGCTTCACGGGAACCACCAGTAATTTTCATATCTGACTTGATCTGATCGGGAGCCACGTCCAAGAAGAAATCAGGCATCAGGTTATTTGCGTTAGCTGCAATCAAGCAATAAATAAATAAGATATTATAACTACTTACTTTAGTGTGTAAGAACTATTTAAATAATATTTTCAAAGCGGTGGACATTAGTTGAAATTGTTAAAGAGTAAATTGAAAAAACAAAATGATTGTACAGCTGAGATCATTGACAAAATTATATTCTTTCTGCTTTAAGCAAAGAGATTAATAGTTATTTTTTCTAAAAAGATTCTAAAAAAGCATTTTTAAGTAAATGAGCTGATTAGCAAGAGATGAATATTATATCAGTGCTCCTTATGATAAGTAGAGTTTTATGGATTTCAACCAGTCAAGTTATTATGTGAAAGCAGAGGACATATCCACTTGTCGTCATACATCCCTGGAATAGACACACACACATCTCTAGAATATACTCAATTTAAGCATCTATAGAAGCAAGTAAAAATTAAAACGGAATTAATCCTTAAGGGTTTACAGTAGAAAGTACTCAAAGATTTATCTCATAAAACCACACACATCCAAAAAATTTATTGAATGTAAACTCACATGAGGATGAAAATTATCAGGAATAGTTTACACAGTTTTATACTTTCAAGAGCCTCAATTATTCCTTGGCCATTGGATAATGTTTAAAAAATCAAGAGGATAAAAAACAGGTAAACGTACCTGGATTGACAGCATATTGAGCAAGGTCAGAGACACCTGCTTCTTTAAGCACCTCCTCATCTATCAGGTATTTGCCAGTGACAGACTTGGAGTCCTTTATGAGCACAGCGTAGGCTGCATCAGCCATTATCTCTGGCTTTCTGGAATGGTTTCCAGAATCTTTACCAGCAAGCATTTCTATAGCTGCTGTGTGGATGGCTAAAACAAAATAACATTGCTTCGTTATTTAAAGAGAATCTATATTAGACTAGAACAATATTAGAGTCCTTATAAGCATATTCCGGGGAGGAAAAGAATCTAAGAGGCTTTTTCTAGAATCAACGTTCCAACACTAGCGATTATCAGTTTTCAATTCTCAGAGCCATTATCACCTCTACTGTATTAATGATAACATCAGTAAATGTACAAAGTGGTTGATCTCCACCCTTTAAAGATTTATATTACAGATGATTAGGGATTAACTAAATGTTTATTATACACTTATACATTAAATAGTAAGAAATAAAATCACAAATTTAACAAGAAGTTTAAATAAGCCAACCTGATTCGGTTATTTTTGAGTTGCTTTGATTCAAACAATTGTCACAAATCCAAATTTGTGAAAACGGTTCCAAAGTTATGACAAATTGACAATCCTTATGAAACACTCGGGAACAATAAAAACACGTATAAGAATCTTCTAATTGGCTGACATTACCATTACAGTTAAAACAATCGACACTCACTTTAACCATCTTGAGCTTATTTTCCGATATGTTATAGAAAATGTTCCTTAGTAATTAAGTTTTATCTGGAATAAAATGTCATATTTTAAGATAAACTAATTTGATTTTTATCTTAAAAAGAAAATTTTCAGTTTTACATTAATCAGAAATTATGATTTTTTTTCCTAAATAACAGAAAATTACAATCTGAAGTTAATAATTTGCTAGTATATTTATATTATAACAGTTCAACCATATTAATAATTATTGAAGTATAGTGCTAATATAATAATATAGTATACAATACAGTTTTTTTACTGTAATTAGATAAGAAGGGAGCCCATAACAGGTCAAAACTGTTATCTTTTAGATAAAATATTTAGTTTTATTCTCTCTAATAAATGTTCTTGATGTAGTTTCATGATTGTATTGTATACATTGTATTTTAGACTTTTACCGAATAATTTCTCAATACTATTTATTTACTTAAAATGTCAATACTATTTAGCATTTATTTCTCAAGAATGAAGAAAAGTTTATGTACAAGTAAAATAAGTTTTTATTGTAAAAAAAAAGTTATAGTTGTGAGCTATTATTAAAAAGGGCCTATTTGCTATAGAAGATTAATAATAAAATAAAATGTGACATGCTAGATTGGGCGAGTACCACATAGCAATTTAATCTTAAAATAATAATCAATAAGTGAGGCAAACTTTGTCACAACCACTGGAACAATATACCACTGAGCTAAATATAAGTCACAAAATAAACTAGATTTCAGTAACCATGGTAGCCACACTAGCATAAGTTAAAATTGTTAAAATCACTAAATTGTTTTTCTAGCCATCATCAACAATAATCAATTTGTTAACAATTTTGTTCCATATTTTTTGTCATACATTTGAAATCACTATTATTGGTAATACATTTTTTAATGATCTACATGATTTTTTAAAGCAATGTGGATTTTAAGAGTTATTTCAAAGTTTTTAGCCCACAATAATACTTTATTTAAACATTACTATAGCACAATTATTTTATCCAAGCATTATTAAAGAAATATAGTTTGTTCAAAATTATTTCAGAGTTTCTAGTTTATAATAGTCTGGTGATCTAAAATTTATTATACATTGATCAGTTTTGCCCTTTGCATTTTATTCACTGCAATACTAATTTTTCACTGTAATTAAACCTGGTTTCAGGACCATTTGAATAATAAAATCTTATTTATTTTTTACTTTTAAACTGAATTCTATAAGTTATTTTTTAGACTGGTTGGTCTTTTAAGGGAAATAATTGAACAGTTACATTATTTAAAATACGGCTATATTTCAACCTAATTGTGGTCATTTTCATGCCTTAGATCAAAAATGTAATAATATTAATCATTATGTTTAAAACGTGAAATTTATCACCTTGTTAGTTTTGAAATAAATTATAACAATTAAAATTAGTAAAATATTTCTTTTTAAATTAATTTAATCAACATGGTAAATTGTGGTAACCTGGTTGATATAGCTGTATATGTAATGCAACTGTTCAATTATTTACCCTAAAAGACCAAACCACTCAAAAAATAATTAATATAAATTAGGGACAAGGAGATAAGCAAACTCTGAATTCTATAGGTTTATCTATTTTTCATAAAATTTTAAATAAATTAAAATATTTTTTCTTCTATAACGTTAGGTATTAAAGAAATAGCTGTAAATTTGGAAAATAATCAAACTAAATGTTTTATGAATATCTATCCGCACTAAAAAATGTATAAAATAAAAACACTAAAAACTTATTAATAAGAAATCACACAAAAGACTATAAATACAATAATAGAACAATAGGATAAAACTACTATTAAACTACCTACTAACTATTAAATCACAACTCAATTAAAATAATCAAAACTCAATAACAGAAAAATATGTCACAATAATGGTAGATAGGATTAAAAAATAATTTCCTGTCATATTTTTATTAGAGATAAAAGTTTCAAATAATTGTGTAACAAGTAAAGAAACATTGGTTGACAAATTTTCTATTTCATTTTTTACTGAATAACGTTATTCAAATTAATTAGAATTAGAATAATATATAAAGGTAAGTTTATCTGCATAAACTTCTACACAAATTGCATCAAGGTAATTACAGTATTTTTATTCTCAAGGTCAGAAGAAAGAAAAATAAAATAATGCTATTACAATTGAAATCATCTGAAGTACTTTAACTTAATAAGTGATAAAATTTTAATAGAAAATCTAATAATAAAAAAAATACTACAATCCGAGAAAAAATACTACAATCTTAGTGAAAAATAAAATCACTTTTATATTTCTAGTTGATATATATTCATTTATATACCTGTATTCGTTTATTATGTTTGACATAAGTTTTCAATGTCAGTTATATAAATATAACAAATAAAATATATATTATGCAGAATCTAGATTTATCAATGGCGACGAGTAAAGGAAAAGAACCAACGGATGAAGACAGTGGAAGTCAGGGGAACGAGCGATACAAATACCTAAAGCGTACGCATAATTCATTTAAATCATTCATTACAAGACTTACTAACTACTTTAAACAGACCAAGACTTTCTCAGAAAATGACATCAAAGTCAGGGACGTAGCGTTAGAGCAACAGTGGCAGAAGTTCCTCAGCACTCAAGATGAAATGGAGGGGCTATTTGAGGAGGGCCAAGCGGCTGGAGAGGAGATGGCAAAGAATGAAGAAATAGAAGACAATTATTACAATTTAAAATCACTAACTTATTCATTACTGACTCAAATACAACCGAATTCTAGAATCGGGACAGAAGAACAAAACCAATCCAGAATAAGGACCTTGTCATCAAACATTACATTGACACCATATCAAGAAGACGAAACATTTAGCAACTTCATAAACAGATTTGAACATTATCTGAAGTTACAAAATTTTTTACCTGAATCTTCACGGGATATCTTTCTTCATTCACTGACACCGAAATTACACCAAATACTTTAGGACTTATGTACCCCGGACTTACCTACAACTAAAACTTACGTAAAACTAATAAATATTCTGCGAGAAAATTTAGATCCTAAACCAAACACATGGATTCTGCAACACAGATTCATAACACGAGAACAAAAAGATAATGAGACTGTGACGGAGTTTGCAACAGAGCTAAAGAAAGCGACAGCGAACTGCAAGTTTGAGTGTTCGTGTAAAAAGTCAGTAACGGGACTCCTATTAAAAATGCAATTTATTAGAGGACTCAAAGATGCAGATATTCGAACTAGACTGCTGCAAGAAAAAGAAGAAAATGTGACATTTGATATTTTAGTGAATATGGCATCAACTATTGAATTAGCAAAGATTGACAGTGGTCTGATTGAAACGAGTAGGGGTTCTAGCGAGGCAGTGTTACAAATAAAAAACAGAACAAACGCCGGGAATACATCTATAATACCTATAAACAAAAACAGAAATGCAACATTGACAAATCAATTTCAACATCTACGAGGTAAATGTTTCCGATGCACGAGCTCCTCTCACAAGGCCCACGATTGCCCAATGAAAACAAAAATTTGTAACTTTTGCAAAATTGTAGGGCATATGGAACGAGCTTGCTGCAAGAAGAAGGCCGAAACCAAGAGCATAAATTTAAACAACGAAGAGGTAAACACTGAAGATAATACAAAAAATCAATATGAGATGTATTCGCTGAAGTCACGGACATCTGACAAATTTACTATAAATATTAAAATAGAAAACAATAAATTCACTATGGAAATTGACACAGGAGCCGCGTTGAGTTCAATATCAAAACAGGATTTCAAATCATTAAACATTTCATCAAAAATTCAACCAACGGAGGTAATAATGAAAACATACACAGGAGAATTGATTAAACCAATAGGTGTGGCATATGTACAAGTTAACCATAACGTGACAAATTTCTTGGGGAAACTTTACATAATAGATGGCAACGTAGACCCTATATTCGGCAGAGAGTGGATACGTCAAGCAAATCTAAAGTTTTCAAATATCAGGCAAGTTCACTCAAACGTTACATTTAAATTGAATAAATTGTTCGAAACTTACAAAAATATTTTCGTTAAGGGGATCGGAGAAATTCCAAATTTTAAAGGTCATTTTCATTTACTTGAAGGGGTAAAGCCAATTTTTTTTAAACCAAGGCCAATACCATTTGCCTTAAGAATCAAAATTGAAAATGAATTAGATAGATTAGTAAGTGAAAACATAATTTCAAAAGTTGATTATTGTGAGTGGGGCACACCTGTAGTACCAGTTATAAAGCCAAATGGTAGCTTAAGGTTGTGCGCTGACTACAAAGTCACACTTAATAAGGTTATTAAAGATGAGTCATTCCCAATCCCTAGAATAGAAGAGATCTACGCTTCTTTGAACGGATCGAAGTACTTTTGTACCCTTGATATATCTAATGCCTACCTCCATATGAAGCTTGATGATGAGAGTGCTGAAATGCAAACCATCAGCACTCACAAGGGCCTATACAGAGTACATCGACTCATGTTTGGGGTCAAGACTGCTCCCCAAATATGGAACAAATTCATGGAAAAGATGTTTCAAGGATTGGAAGGGGTTAGTTATTTTTTTGATGATGTCATAGTGCATGGAAAAACGGACAAAGAAGTGCTTGAAAGACTTGAAAAGGTATTTAAACAATTACAGCTATTCAACTTGCGTCTAAATAAAGACAAGTGTAACTTTTTTCAAAAAAATGTTACATATTTAGGACACGTAATTGATGAAAATGGCATTCAGACACCAAAAGAGAAGACCAAGAGCCTTGTAAATGCGACCAGACCGGATAATATAATGGAGTTGAGAACATTTTTAGGCCTTGCCAATTACTACAACCGATTCATCCCACACCTTGCGACGCATCTTAATTCACTTAATCGGCTACTACAGAAGAACACCAAGTATGTATGGACGGCTGAGTGTGAACAAAGTTTCCAACGTGTTAAGAAAGAAATTACAAGCGAAAATGTTCTCACACATTATGATCCAGATAAAGAACTTGTGTTAGCAACGGATGCCAGTCCTGTTGGGCTGGGAGCAGTGCTATCCCATAGATTGCCGGGAGGGGAAGAAAAACCTATAGCTTTTGCGTCAAGATCCCTAACCAAAAGTGAAAGCCATTATAGTCAAATTGATAAGGAAGCACTTGCTATTTTTTGGGGTGTAAAAAAGTTTTTCCCTTACTGTTATGGCCGAAAATTCAAACTAGTCACGGATCACAAGCCTTTGGTATCCATTTTTAACCCAACATCAGCCTCACCAACCTTATCGGCTACACGCTTACTTCACTACAGCCTTTTCTTGTCTGGGTTTGACTATGAAATTCAATATAGAAATACCAAACTACATGAAAATGCGGATTTCCTGTCGAGGTTCCCAACAGAAAAACCAGCATCAGAATGGAGTAAAGACGAAAGTGAACTCTACCAAATTAGTCAAATTAATTCTTTGCCCATAAACAAAAAGACAATTGAAGATGAAACCAATAGTGACGACGAAACAAAATTAATAATGAATGAACTAAAACGAGGTGGATCTTTAAAAAAGTTTGGCTATAATGACCATGAGATGACATTACAGGACGGATGTATTTTTAAAGGTTCGAGAATTTTCATTCCAAAAAAATTAAGACGGACTATCCTGACAGAATTACATTACGGACACATCGGAATGACAAAAATGAAACAACTGGCCAGATCATATTTTTATTGGAAAAATATAGATAAGGACATTGAAGATTGTGCACCATGCAAAGAAAAACAAAATAACCCACCTAAAGCAACACCGTCACCATGGACCACAGCGGAAGCACCTTGGGAAAGAATCCATTTAGACTTCGCAGGACCAATGCAAGGAATTTACTATCTCATTGCAGTGGATGCTTATTCCAAATGGATTGAGGTTATACCTACTAAAAGTACAACGGCACACTGGTGTGTAAAGGTGTTAACAAGACTATTTATAACTTTCGGCCTGCCTACAACTGTGGTTACGGACAACGGGCCACAATTTACGGGGTACATCTTTGAACAGTTTCTTAAAAATAACGGGGTAAAACATATGACATCAGCTCTTTTCCACCCACAGTCCAATGGCTTGGCAGAGAGGGCAGTACAAACAATAAAAAAACATCTTAAGGCTATGAATAATGAACAGGGGGATAAAGAAGAAAAGTTAGCACGACTCTTGATGCAGTTACGAAATATTGAAGAGACCGATGGAACACCAGCGTATACCCTAATGTTTGGTAGAAAAGTTAGGACGCGGTTGGACTTAATGTGCGGAGGAAATTCAAGGGGCAGAACAGCTACTGGCGATGAAACAATTCAACAGAAGTTTAAGACTTTTAAGATAGGAGACATAGTAATGGTAAGGAACTACCAACGGACAGGACCCAAGTGGGAGGCAGGAGAAATTATCAAAAGGGAAGGACGAGTCATGTATCAAGTGAAGCTAAGGAATGGAACTGTTTGCCGAAGACACCTAAATCAAATAAGGGGATCAAAATTTGGGGGGGAACCCTGATATATATACATATATATACCTGTATTAATTTATTATGTTTGACATTAGCTTTCAATGTCAGTTGTATAAATATAACAAATAAAATATATATTATGCAGAATCTAGATTTATCACAAAGTTTTGTGAGTTCAGGTTCAGACTAATCGAACGCTGTATTATTGGCCTATTTTTTCACTTCCCCCTCCCCCTCCTCTTCTTATATCCCTTGAGTTACGGGCCCCTAGGAGCCACCTATGTAGTCTATGCCTGTGCCTAAACCAGGCTCTGGCTATAAAGCAATTTAAAGAACAGTAAAAATGCATATTTGCATTAAAAATAAGTGATTTTGGCTGTCCTGATATGAACAAAAACAAAACCGCAAGACATCTATACTTTGGAAATGAAACCGCACCTGATGATGTGACTTTCGTACGTCTGTGGCCGACTTTCGTACGTCACTGGCCGACTGGATTGCATTCGCAACCCTTGTTTTGTTGGGCCAGTGTCAAGCTTCACTTGCGCAAGATTCTCGCCGAACGCGAGTGCCTACCAGAAAAGATCACGAGTTAGATGAATACTTACCTTAAAGAGGACATTTACTTTGTAAAAAGTCCTATTTACTACCTGATGATGCGTTAAATGCAAACTATTTTTCTTCGTAATTTCTACACAAAATCTCTAGCAATAAATAAAACGTGGTGAACGTGGTGAGGAAGACGTGGGTGTATAAAAGGTATATTTTATTTGAAAATGACCCAGATGAATAATCCAGTAATACTATAGTAGGCATACTTTATGTAATTAGAACATATTTACCACTTTTATCACCTTAAAGTCCATCAATATCTATTTCTACAACACTTTGCATTTTTTCTGATGCATACTCTTCCTGAACGGCTGAACCGATCTGCACAAAATTTGGCACGGACATGGTGACTAACCACAGGAAGGTATAAATCAGAAACGGTGAAAATTGGTACACAGGGGTACTCCGTACGGGGTACAAAAGTTTCCTCCTCAACGGCTGAACAATCCGCACAAAATTCGGCACGGTCATAGTAACCAACCACAGGAAGGTATAAATCTGAAGTGGTCCAAATCGGTACGCAGGGGTACGGGGTACGGTGCACAAAAGTTTTCTCCTGAACGGCTGAGCTTATCCACACAAAATTCGGCTCGGTCATAGTGACCAACCACAGGAAGGTATAAATTTGAAATGGTCCAAATTGGTACACGGGGGTTCGGGGTACAAAAGTTAAAATAGTATATGCCTTTCAAGATGCATGTCGTTAGAAAGCTCTTTGAGAGTACAGTTATCGTTGTTATGTTCACTTTTGTCATATTTCCATTTTTGTGGGATCACTATTGGTAAGATAGAAAAAAATAAATTAATTTGGTTAAAATTCACGCTCAGCTCAACATTGCAAGCATTGCACACCTAGTTAGACTATTCTGAACTTATAAGTACTACAAGTATTCATTTACATTTTATAAGTATACTTATTAACTTTAAACTTGGCATTATTAATTTATTTACAGACCAGAGAAGAAGATATCAGTTCTGTTAGACTTGGGAGGTCATACTGGAAAACGAGAGGTTTGCTGTATAAATTAAATCAACATATAGCAATTATATTATATAACGTTTATTATACTCGCACAAATAAACAATCATTTATATATAACAGTGATACTGATATGTGAGCCACTGGCTTATCATTTTTACACGTGAGTTTGATAAAGCTTAATAAGGCATTATCTGGTATCTTTAATTGTTCAAGCTTTAGCAGAATAAAACGTAACCGCATATTAATTCTTTGCTATAGTCCATGCCAAATGAGTCTTAAGCTTTATTCCCACGGCCTGTGGCTTGGCGAACCTATTCTAAAAATCTTTTGGTCTATTATGGCCTGTCTTATTCCACCTCAGCTCTTTACATGGCACTGAAAGGTTCATGGCTTGGCGAGTCTCGAACGGCACAAGCCGGAAGAGCCAAGCTAGTGTTCTGATATCAGCGTGTTTGCAGATGTGTTATATGTATATGGTATAGATGTGTTTATAGTGTTTAGATAACAAACTGCAACAAACCACAATTGACCGTTGAAACGGGTGCTCGAGCGGTAATGAGGTTTGTCATCTGCCGAGCCCCAAGCCTTTGATATCTGAGGGGGTACCGACTCCGCACGAAGAAGGCCGAGCTACCCTTCACCCATTAACCCCGAGTAATAACACGTTCTTGTTATTACCGTGGGAACAAGGCTTTTTTTAGTGCGTTTACAGTGCGGGAAAGTCGAAAAAATGGGATTGGGAGCCAATGAGAGAGCTTTAGATCCTGAGCTATCATTGGCTCCCCACTCCATTTGTTTGATTTTCCCGAACTTTCATTCGCACATTGACTCATTTGGACTGTATACGTGTACTTTTCATTATTATTATTATTATTATTATTTTTTTTTTTTTTTAGACTGTTGAAGGAATAGAACTAAACAAAAAGACATCAGACACTCAAATCACTGTTGCTCTGAGAGACAATAATAACGGTTTGTAAATTATTCTACTTTCTTATTATTTTTAAGCCGGGTGCGTAAATAACTATTTTGAATTGTAACTTCATGTACTCTAACAAATTGATCTCTTAAAATCAATGAACTTAACTGGGTTTGTGCTTTTCTAAATGTTATGATTTCAAATTAAATTAACAAATAACCTCATTCTGGCACTTCTTTAGATTGTTACTCCCCTTATAAATAAAAAAGTTGGGACTAACAATCTAAAGAAGGTGTAGGGAATGTTCTTCTTTAGACTGTTACTCACCTTATAAAAACATAAGTGTGATATTCCTTTGTCCAAATCTACATTGGACTAAACATCCCGTTTTCTTTATAGTTATTTAGTCAAAGTTATTTAAATTCTAAAACAACATAGGGGAGTAACAATCTAAAGAAGTACCATCATTCTTAACTTGTTTCGTTAAAGGCAAGAAATACTTAGTCAATATTTATCCGGAAGAGCAGTTGAAGAAAATCTGGTCCATACTTAAACTGAACAAGATCGACATTCAAAATGTAACACCGGAACTAGTTCTTGGTGATTCCGAATGGCATGGGAACATAGCAAATAATGTCCCACCAACTGAAGCAACAAAAGAAGCACCAACAGTGAATCTTAAGGATAAAAAATCTCCTCTTCTGCCGTTGACGGTAGAAAAAGACACAATATCAAAGACGAGCGGCATTTCCGGTACCACTCAAGAAAAAGATACGTTATCAAAGACGAGCGGCATTACGGGTACCTCTCAGGAGAAAGATAACGCATCAGGATCTGATAAGAGCGATGAAGTCAGCGTTGATGCAGGAAACCCACCCTCCATCCAATCTGAAGATTCCTAAATCAATCATTTTCCCGCTATTCGTATATTCCCTGCAATTATGAAAATAAAGTAGCTTTTTTAAATCTATTTGTATATTATTTGTTGATTCAGTTTTATCTTCAGTTGGACACTATACTCAAATACTCATGCCATTATACTTTGTTATTCTGACAGCGCGGGAAAATCGTGGAAACCGGGAGGGGAGCCAATAAGAGCTCGAGATTTTCCCGGACAAAAGGTCGGGTCAACTAAGCATACAAAATCATCAACATTATTATACTTATTAATCGTTGGAGAAGCTAATTTTGACGATTCACTTATAAATTATCTTTGGAGTTTTTCAAAACCTATTTCATCGTAAGCAGGTACATAAAAAATAATTGTAATAAAAAAAAAATTGACGGATTTACATAAAAGGTGCGATAAGTTCATCTGTTCACTGGTTTGTAATTATGTCGTAATTGATATGGTCATACCTTGAAAAACAAAATATTAATTATAGCACTAAAGTATAGGAGACTGACCTCCAAAAATATTATCAAAAATATTATCAAAAAATTATGAAAAAATATTAAATTATTTCTATATGTATTGTATATATATATACTGTATTTAGGAATGCAGCAGCGTTCCGCCCCGCCAAGTCAAAAAGTCAAAATTTCACGAAAGCTGCCAGTGTATATATACTGTAGGTGACAAACTTTTGAGGGTCTGCAGCGTAAAATACGTACAAGCTACCAAAATATTTTTTTAATAACTTTGAAGGCCGTGTCCTGTAGATCAAAAATATAAAAAAAATGGTCAAAATCGCCCAAGTAGAAGTAGAGAAAAATAGGTTTGAAAATGGTAGTTTTGATGAATTTTTCTTCTTATTCTTATTCTTCCTTCATTTTATGTTGACGCGCCTACAGCCTTAACTACTGAACCGATTTTAATGAATGAGGGCTTTTTGGATTCGTCTAGAACCCTAGTGCATTCCTAGATCAAAACAATTGAGATAGCTCATTCCTACGCTGAACGCGGAGCGAGAAACCAAGCTAGCGCGCAGTCATTTTAACGTTGATCCACCTACAGTAAGGTGGGCTCTAAACAGTTTAGATTTAGAGAATCATTCATAGGAACAGTACAAAAAGTCATGAAATCTGACCAAAAACCACTTGTGTGGTAAAAAAAACCGCCAAGTCGGTGGTCCAAAAAAGTTGTGAAATCAACTTTCTGTCCCGCCAAGTGATGTTGGCCCTTTCTCCTGACCCATCACCCATCACTAACAACATAAATACTTTTCAGCTTCTTCTCCTTGCCGGTGTGCCTTGCCATTTCCTGAAACTGGAATTTTTATATTCTTGTATATTTCTTATTTAAGTGGTTTTTGGTCAGATATATTATTAACTATATATAAACTCCTCGTCAAAATTAACTCACCACTTTTATATTTTTATGCTTACACAAAAGTAGTTCAATTAGGATCTTTTTTCTGTTGTTTTCATCTCAGGTGGACCTATTTCATCTCCGTCGATCATATCTACTCTCCTGGAACCGCCGAAAAGCTCGGCTGATTGTAATGAGATGCACTCTTAGTCGATAACCAACCTTTTGAGAAAAGCCTTTCTTAACCCATCACTACGGGTTTAATCGCTTCCTCCATAGTTAAATTGGGAGGTCTATTCATGTTGACACAAACAAACAACTGTAATAATGAATAACTGTGTGAGAGCTCTCATTTAACGATGATGCTTATATATGAGATGATGATTAAAGAATTATTAATCATCAGTATAAATTAGAGATAGTCAAGACAGAGAAATATAAAGGTGGTGCGTTAATTTTGACGGGGAGTGTATTATATTATATTAATAAATGTATATATACTCTTTGAAATTAATTTTAATATAATAAAACTTCGTAATTTAGATCAGAAGTTTTTAAATTACAGTATATACTATTAATCTCTATAGTTTTTTAATTATTACAATTTTAAACAATATTTTTAATCCCATTTTAATTAGTCCTATTTTAATACTCTTCTACTAAGATAAGAACTTGGTAAATGTTTAAAGATAAAAATGATATTTAGAATTGAGATAGAGTGTCCGTAAGGTGGTGCTATCTGTCGAGTAAATAAACGAACTAGTTTAGCAGTAGCTCCAATATCCGAGTTTGATATCAGCTGATTACCACTTCCTCCTCTCAGTTCCCCCTCCACTCCTGGTATCAGTAGTCTAGATAACCCACAGTGTAACCTACCCTACACTTAGAGACTGGGGTCGAGGTTATGATACGGGAGTTTCATTCAGTACTAGAAGTGACTTGTTCAAGTTGAAGACGTATAGAGCTTAGTTTGCTCGCGAGCAGATTCGCCACGATACGAATCGACCGAACAACTGTAAACATGGATTCGCTCGAACTACTCCAGAAAGACGACACACTTAAACTTCGCAAACGACATCTAGGGTAAACCAAAACAGTCATTTATTTGTCAAAATTCAAAAATATTATTTTTTTTTATATAAGTTTTAGCATTATCGACGTTTCGTATGTCCTTCATCAAGAAAGAATACAATCGTACATTCTCTATAATAAAATAACAAATTATTTTATTAATACGAAGGAAATATATTTTCCGATACGCGAGTAATTCTAAAATTTACTGATGTTGATTTAGATTTTTACTATTGACTGATTTCCACTATTCACAATTTCTATCTTTTACACAGAAGATACCCACATATTTCATAGATATCATAGTAATTATATATTATAAACATTTTTTTGTATAACAATTCTTTACTTTAAAAAATACTCTGCCAATTCCTTGCGCCCTATTACTTAAAATTTAATGATTTTGTACTTTTAAACCCTACGAATATCTCATTTATTTCATTTTTCCCCCGTTTTTTTAAATCTGTCAACAATTTTCTGATTTTGCTTCCGAGCTTACCAAAGGAAACGGAAGCTATGTTATCGTTCTGAAGAACGAAAAAAAAAAAAAAAATTATATGTTTCGGATTTTAAAAATTCCAATACAGAAATCCGCCATATTTTGAAAAATTTATATATCTTTCGCAAAAATTTGCGAACCACCATATCTTGAAAACTACTCGTCTGAATTTAATGAGATTTGGTTGGTAAGTCATAATTAGCTCATTGTTGGTCCCATATAAGTTTCAAACTTCTGCGTCCAGTTGTTTCTCTTTAACTTTCGTAAACATTCGTAAGGTGTAAACGTTCGTTTACACCTTATAGCTTCAAAAAAAGTACTTTTTTGTTATCAGTTTTTCATGAAATTTAAATGTTTTATATCAAGCGTAGCCCCCAGATAGCTTCAGACTAATTAAACCGTCTGCTCTCTTTAAATTTTGCTAAATTGATACTTAAATTTTGGTAAATCAAAACAATTTTGACAGATTTACAAAACTGGGAAAATTTAAAAACATTTCTGACTTGACATAGGACTCAGCACAAATAGGTAAATAACAACAAACAGTTTGTTTGTATATTTTCGAGTTCATAATAATACTTAGACAGTTTTTTCCATTTACAGTAGTCACCGCTTAATGTGATCACGGTTAATGTTATCAACCGCTTAGTGTGATCAAAATAGCTTGGAACGGGCCCACCCAATACCAATGCATTAGAAATTATCCGTTTATTGTTATCAGTATTTCGTTTATTGTGATCAAAGTCAAGTCGAAATCGTTGAATTTTTTTATATAATTTTCGGGGAAACGACTACAGCTGCGGCAAACCGAGAAGCGTTTCGTCTAAACACCCAGGATTCTCAGAAAGTATACCTCACGCCACCTTTCCCTTCCTCTATATTACTACACAGACATAAAACAACTAAACATCCATTTCTCCCCCTATTTCTACGACATTTCACTTATACAGAGATCAGTTGTTTTTGTCTTTCAATCGTTTCTGAGAACTCTTTAGTCAAATTAACATTACATTTATACAAGTTCGAAGTCGATTAGTTTTGTTATAAAAAGTGTTAAACAAAGAATGAGTGCTTCAAAACGTCGTGATCTCAGCTCGTAGGAGAAGTTAGACATCTTAAGATCGTAAGATCGTCTTTCGACCGAGATGAGCCAGCGGAAAGCCGCAATTAAATTGGAAACTTTCTCAGCCATTGCTGAATAAACTTCTAAAACAACGGAAGGATATCGGGATTGTCTCTTTAAAGAATGAGAACCAAATTCGCAAAAGAAAACGGAGAGGACAAGAAGAAGATGTTGAGCGTGCCCTAAAAGAATGGTTTCTGAGAAAAGAATGTAAGGAGAATGAAAGGAAAGAAATGTAAAATATGTTTAGTGTCATTTCAATTATTTGTTTATTTTCTAATGTTTAAACCGCATGTGTTTTATGTGTACGTAATAAACAGTTTTTTCCTATTTTTATTTTTTTTTTTTAGTATTATTCCCTCCAGTAGTGACTTTTGCTTATTATTATTTTTTTTTTCCCCCATCCGCTTCAGCTGCTATGGCTATTAGCGGGAATATCGGAATTTTCCAGTGTTATCTATTTATATTTATATTTTGATCCAATAAAAACACAGTGAAAGCTTAACCAATGAGATTTTGCTTATTATTATCAGTCGGTTAATGTGATCACTAGGCCTTGGTCCCAAAGTGATCACATTAAGCGGCGACTACTGTATTAGTTTTCGTAAGTAAATTTAATTATTATTGAACATTTTATCAAAAATTATCATAAAAATAATCTCCTCGGCGGGGAATCGAACCCGGCCACCGTCCGCTTTTAAAGCTATATTCTCAGGAACGATATATCGTTAGATTCGTATTTAAGTGGACTACATTTTAGAATTTTTTAATCAAAATCGTCAGAACCGTTTTCAAAAAATTGATTTTCATGTTATTTTTCAGAGTTTCTAGGGTGAAGCGCCACCAAATTTGGAGCTAAAATTCATTTCTCGATTTCACCTCGGGATATGATTTTTCTGAACATGTATGCCAAATTTCGTCAAAATCGGTCCTGCAGTTTAGGCTCCAGGCGTCTGCACAGATAGACAAACAGACGACAGACAGAAATTATTTAAAAACCACTTTTTTGGGCTCAAGGGACCTAAAAAAATTTAAATCAATCAAAACATCAAAATCGAATTTTCGCGCCATCACAATAATTTATTTTTATATGAGAAATTAGTTTCGGAAAATTTAGTTCTTTCTTTAAGATAAACTATGAAAATTTGTTATTCTCATACTGCTACTCATTTATCATATTATAACTTGAAGAAGAAAATAAATTTTCCGAAAAGAAAATTGTCAGGAAATCTAAAACTGAATTTTAATTTTTGTTTA
This sequence comes from Gerris buenoi, assembly GCA_001010745.2. NCBI lineage: Eukaryota > Metazoa > Arthropoda > Insecta > Hemiptera > Gerridae > Gerris > Gerris buenoi. The sequence goes on from KZ652125.1 coordinate 167,466, forward strand.
CTGATCTTTGCTATCCTCAAATAATATTTATAAGCGCATTGTCAGTTATTCAATTATTTACGATATTATCATTTTATAATTGCCAGAACTGAGCTTTGTTACTTATCAAGTCTGTTGGTGGTTATCTGATGAAACACATGGTTTTTTCAATTTAAATTACATTTCAGTGTCAGTTTTCACGTTTTTCGGTTGGCCAATAAAAAACAATGTGGCGGATGTCATGTAACATAGTAAACATCTCATGTAACATAGTAAACATCTCATGTAACATAGTAAACATCTCATGTAACATAGTAAACATCTCATGTAACATAGTAAACATCTCATGTAACATAGTAAACATCTCATGTAACATAGTAAACATCTCATGTAACATAGTAAACATCGGAATTGATTTCTTTGTCCACAATGAAAACATCAAGATGATTTCATGTACATTTCTAACATAGTTAATTAGGATTAATTTCATATTTAATAATACAGATCATTACACTGGATTTCATGTTTAACTCGATGAAAAATGTACAATAACATTGTAACTTGTTATAACGATGCAGCTTTTGACAATTTGGCCACCACAATGCAATATTATTACTTACAACTTTAAATGCTTCTACGTTGTTTGATTTATTGTTAAACAAAGTTAAACTTAGTTTTGTTATTCTCGGAGGGATTTTACCGCTGAGATGGGTCTCAACATCCAACATGAAAGTCTAGCTAATCGATTTCTCGAATCTTGGCACCAACTCAAAGTCTAAAACACTCTTAAACATGATTCTACCTTTCTTGTTATTAAACCAATCTCGTCCAAGCTTAATATTTTGTAATTGTAATCATATTAAATGGGAATGTATTTAGATTATTACTGCCTTATTTGTTTTAAGACCTTACCGCCCTTTGAAGTTAGGAAAAACAGTAAAATTAAAATTATATACGTATTTAAGCGAGATATCAAAAATCTAAGTACAGGCTTCATTCTCAATTTTAATTCTGCACAATTTGAGCCCTATTTCAATTTCCTATGATAAATAGTACAGGCGCCATTTCAATAGAACGATAATACTCGTTGTATTGAAATAGCTGTAGTATTTCTTGTAGTAGGGAGTTGAAAAAGGGCTCAAACTGTGCAGAATTAAAATTGAGAATGAAGCCTGTGATTAGATTTTTGATATCTTGCTTAGAACCAATACAATTTTCATTTTAGTGATTTTTCTAACCTCAAAGAGCGGTAGAGCCTTAAGGATATAAATGAATTTAACTAAATAAATATGAAGACAAAGAGATGTTTAAGTTTAGTCCAATGTACTCTGGGACAAACAAACATCACACTTCTGTTTTTATAAGGGGAGTAACAGTCTAAAGAAGAACAATCCGTGCACCTTATTTAGATTATTACTCCCCTCTGTCTTCTTTATAAGGGAGTAACAATATAAAGAAGTGCCATTTAATGTATGCTTACTTTAATTTAAAACGTTTTTTCTCTCTGAAAATTTATCTAGATATGATTAAGAATGATTATTTAAGTTCTCTATTTAATCTTTGAAGTATATTCATAATCATTCTTTTTTTTCACAAAAAAAAACAAAAAAAAAAAATGTACGCAGTTCTAAACTAATCTACCCGAAGATAAATAAAACAAAAATAATATTATTTAGATTATACTTCTGTCCGGTGTTTATTCAATACATTTGTTTTTCCAATTTCCTGTCATGCAATTGACGATTAAAAGTTATTTGTTATCTATATTTTTTTTTCATAAAAAATATAAATTTTTCTTATTGGTGATTACAATAATAATATTTGATTTGAGTGATTTTGAACTGTTTTATGTAAGAAATAAGTGTGGAAGTAGTTTTAATTGTTTGTAAACAGTTTACTGATAAACAGGTCGAAACCGGTTCCTGTTAAATATATTGTAATTGTAATGCTACAGTGTTACGATTAAATATTATTATTTATTAATAATATTTAATTCATTATATTAGTATTAATGTTATTGTAATTATTAACATCAGTTTTTCTTTTCCTCACCTATGGTAGGAAAAAGGTATGTTTTCACCCAAAATTTGTTTTTCGAGATTCCAACAGAATTATCCGTTTTGGGTATTTTTAAGACATCCTGAGTGGTTTTTTAGAATGACATCTATATGCGTGTTATCGTTATCATCGTAGCGTCCAGGGTATTTAACCTGGAGAGTTGAAACTTGGCAGAAAAATCTGTCCCTACTTCTAGTTGTGCCGCCTTCTTTAAACCAATTTGCTGAGTAAGCAACATTTTTAAAAAATCGTAAAAATTTGAAAAGTGGTCCGATCGAGGTGAAATATGACACGAATGTACCTGTCTGTATGGCAAAAATTTAATAATAATTGATATTGGCCGCCATTTTGAAGTTATAGATTTTTGAATTTTGAAACTTAGACGGTTAATAATACCGAAAGTATAAATACGTTTTTGACATAATATAGCATGTCTTTGGAACCGGTAAAAAACAAGTAACAAATGTAAAAAACCCCGATGAAATTCTATTAATTAGTTTAATAGTTATATAAGCGAACATAATTATTAATTAGTGCGATACTTTTGATAAACGTTAGTTTGTTTTTCATCTGTCAAAATACCGCAAAAATTTAAATAAATTAAATAAAAATAATGAATAATTTCTTTTGATAAATAATAATGAGCAGGAAAAGCCACTTTAGTGGCCTCCTAAGTGAGGAAGAGTTCCGAGGTACCTGATTATTTACTCTAAAAAACACTAGTTTTTGCATTATTTGTCTTTTCTTATACATAAAAATTCGAAAATCGAAAAAAAAAAAAAATTCATACTACAGAATGATGAAAATGTTGCCGAACTTACCAAAGGCAACGGGAATGTGTATGTAGGTAAATATTTAATTCTTTTCCGTTGTTTTCGTTATACTTTAACTCCAAAATAAATTGTCTGAGGTTGTAATAACGCCGTAGTTACATTTGATTCTAAATAAAGATTTATAATAAAAATAGTTGAAGAACGTATTAAGAAATCTAATAAGCGTGGCATCGCCGTCCTATTTTAATTACAAAAATAAATTCTTATTAATAGAATAAAGACGAACGCACGTGTCAATATTAAAATAAGGAATTTAATTGACAGTATAAAATGCTGAAGTATTCTAAAAACAATTAAATGTTTAAGTCAACACTGATAGCAATTAGACATCAAACTCAAACAAGTTTGTCCATTTTTCTCTCGTCGTCATGCATTTATTTGTCAATGTCAAGGAACTTTGTAATTAGCTGAGTGTAAAAACTAGCTGATGCAGTTTCAAGTTACCCATGAGCGTGGTTCTGTCGACAAATAAGTACATTGGTTGAAGAAACAAAACATGAACGTCTGGTTAAGTGTCTTATTAAGGTGTGTCCCAGCCAAGTCACTTTTTATTGGCATTTCTGTTTTCTGCTCACAATGTTTTTCTGTTGTTTTCTTTTATCTTCAATGGAGTTGAACTATCCAACAATCTAAAGCGTTGATTTTTTTACTTTCTCAATAGAGATGTTTAAGTTTAGTCCAATGTACTCTGGGACAAACAAACATCACACTTCTGTTTTTATAAGGGGAGTAACAGTCTAAAGAAGAACAATCCGTGCACCTTCTTTAGATTGTTTCTCCCCTCTTTTTTTTATAAGGGGAGTAACCATCTAAAGATCTGGTGTCTTTTTATCTCCTGCTTGGTCTTACTTTGGATGTGCAGTCCCTTCCCCTCTAAGGGTAAGTGTCCATCTGAGACTAAATCTCGAGAGCTAGTCTCGAGATTAGTCTCAGAACCTTATCCACTTGAGAGCATCATCAGCCTCTCTCGAGTCTCGGAGAGTCGGCGAGTCTCCGAGACTAGTCTCAGCCCCATGTCCACTAGCGATTTCAATGTCGAGAGCGAGTCTCGATATTAAAAAGTCTCAGATGGACACTTACCCTAACTGTGGGCACGAAGGAGTGCAGAGCCTTTCACTAGCTCAACTTCAGTTTCTATTATATTGTTTACAATTTATTGTTTTTTATTATCAATTGCTTTCTTTTGTAACTCCACCCTTTTTCTGTCCTAATTGAAATGACAGAAACTAATTTTGTGTTTGTTTGTAACAGGTATACCTTCTGTCAGAAGTGCTTCAACGAAATTATTGGTGACACCGTTACCCTTGGCGATGACCCCGCTTCCCCACAAACGTAAGTTAAACTTTTTCTTTTATTAATTAAAAAAGGTTCAGGCTTATTTGGTTTTATATTGTTATTATAAACTTTTTAACATTTATATTATTATAAAAACTAATATTTCATTAATACCTGTTTTAACCTCTCTAGTTTAAATATTAGGAACACTTGATTGTTAATTATTTGTTGTTATTATTCAACTGCTGGAATCTTTCAAATCATTATTATTTTTTCATCATCTGTTTTATGAAAAGGTATTTTAATTATTGTTTTGTGTTTTTGAATACAGTGTGATAAAGAAGGACCAGTTCAAAGAGATGAAGAACGATCACCTAGAGCTGGAACCTTTTGTTGAGTGTTCAGACTGCGTTAGAAAACTTCATCAAATTTGTACACTACATTTCGAACCAATTTGGCCTCAAGGGTAAGAATACTTTTTTTTATACTGTTAGTAATTCATTTTCTAATCGTTAGTAAATTCATTTTTTGTAAATAATATGTGTCCTAATAATGGATATGAATTAAGACTTAAAATTTTTCTTTGACTATGTGGAAAAACAGCCTTACCCAAATTCTTGAAGAAAACAGCAGTTAAATACACATTTTAGTTATTTCCTGGTTATTCCTAGTTAATTTTAGTAATTAATTTTGGTTATTGTAGTTATTTTTTGTTATTCCTTGTTGATTTTATTTAAGAAAAATTCTTAATATGTTTCAAATGGTGTCATATCCACTTGGTTGAACATCATTTTTCTTTGTTAGAACATTCTGGGGTTAGGCCATTTCTTAAATAGGCGCTTCATTTCATGGTTAACTGAATGAACATTCCAACTTGCAACCATAGTTTGTTTATTATTATTAGTTTGTTGTTTATTGTAACGTCACTTTAAATTCTTGTGTTTAATTTATTTTTCATTTGCTCTACTTATTTAGCATTTTGTAAAGGATGAATTCATATTTACCACTTAGTCTTTNGACAGACATTTTTTAAAAACCACTTTTTTGGACTCAGGGGACCTCAAAACGTGTAAATCCATCAAAATCTCAAAATCGAATTTTCGCGCCATCACAATACTTTCTCTTTATATGAGAAAGTAAAAATAAGGGGAAAATAATTAAATAAAGTTTACAATAATGACTTGTAAAAGTATAAAATCAGTAAACCACATCATAAGATGTGAGGAAGCTATGTGCCAAACTAATTGGCAGTCTATTTTATCACAACATTATACCATTAACAGCAGCGGAAAAGTAGGAGTACAGTGACAGCTTGAGCCATTAGCGTCTAGTTTTACCAATATGTTATAATTTCTCTAGGGTTAGGCAGGCGACGCAGCGCAGTGTATTGCACAGCTGGGCGGGTTTTGTGAACTAAACAAATATACGAGACCGTGTGAATTGAGAACAGTGTATACAGGATATTTTTATTTTTAAGGGGGTAAAAAGGGAAATAGTTATTTATGTAACTAGGCAGCAAATTGGAATTTTACTGACGAGTGATTAGATTAACCTCCGAGCCGAAGGCGAGGATAGGCTATGATAATTAACTGCCAAATAGGTAATTTACCTATTTGACTGCCGAGGCGAAGCCGAGGCAGGCAATGAATAAACAAGGCAGAAATGTTTCCTTTGCTGCCTTGTTCCTCCTAAGTGAGGAAGAGTTCCGAGGTACCTGATTATTTACTCTAAAAAACACTAGTTTTTGCATTATTTGTCTTTTCTTATACATAAAAATTCTTAGACATTTTTATGTTTAAGAATTTTTAAATTCGAAAATCGAAAAAAAAAAAAATTCATACTACAGAATGATGAAAATGTTGCCGAACTTACCAAAGGCAACGGGAATGTGTATGTAGGTAAATATTTAATTCTTTTCCGTTGTTTTCGTTATACTTTAACTCCAAAATAAATTGTCTGAGGTTGTAATAACGCCGTAGTTACATTTGATTCTAAATAAAGATTTATAATAAAAATAGTTGAAGAACGTATTAAGAAATCTAATAAGCGTGGCATCGCCGTCCTATTTTAATTACAAAAATAAATTCTTATTAATAGAATAAAGACGAACGCACGTGTCAATATTAAAATAAGGAATTTAATTGACAGTATAAAATGCTGAAGTATTCTAAAAACAATTAAATGTTTAAGTCAACACTGATAGCAATTAGACATCAAACTCAAACAAGTTTGTCCATTTTTCTCTCGTCGTCATGCATTTATTTGTCAATGTCAAGGAACTTTGTAATTAGCTGAGTGTAAAAACTAGCTGATGCAGTTTCAAGTTACCCATGAGCGTGGTTCTGTCGACAAATAAGTACATTGGTTGAAGAAACAAAACATGAACGTCTGGTTAAGTGTCTTATTAAGGTGTGTCCCAGCCAAGTCACTTTTTATTGGCATTTCTGTTTTCTGCTCACAATGTTTTTCTGTTGTTTTCTTTTATCTTCAATGGAGTTGAACTATCCAACAATCTAAAGCGTTGATTTTTTTACTTTCTCATTTAAAGAGAAAGTATTGTGATGGCGCGAAAATTCGATTTTGAGATTTTGATGGATTTACACGTTTTGAGGTCCCCTGAGTCCAAAAAAGTGGTTTTTAAAAAATGTCTGTCCGTCGTCTGTCT
>KZ652125.1:236598-247102 GCA_001010745.2 Gerris buenoi
AGAGCTTGAGTATATAATTTTAATTTATCTTTTAAGTATTTATTCTTCTTAATTTTGGCCTATATAGAGGTTTTCTAGAAAAAGCCGTTTTAAATAATAAAAATAAAACCAACTTTTTCTTTTTTTATAATGTATCTTGCCATATTTCGCCCTCTCACTTTGGAGCTTCTTCAGGCTATAACATTTAAGAACAAATTTTAACAAATTAATAGCTAATTAAATTTAAATTACAAATTGTTTTTGGTTAAAATTGAAACATTAAATATAAATTAACAAATAAATAAAAAAAATAGTTTAAATTTAATTTAGAGTTTTTTAAAAAACATTTTTTAAAACAATTACCTTATGATTTACCCACGTCACATGAGTCAAATTTTAATAAAACATTTTTCTTTAAAACGGTTAATTTTTGAATAAATTTTGGTTTTCCATGTAGATTCATGTGATCTTGGTCTACAATTTTGTTTATCTTTGTAAATAAATGTTGTAAGTGGGTTGGATATATATTATTATTTTTATTCCTATATAAATATTTAATTTTGACTACAATTTATCAATTTCATAATTACATTTTTCAAATTCCAAACTTTTTTCTATTAATTATTTTGTATACATTAATAATTTCTATTAATTTGCATTTACAATTGTACAACAATTTTTGTTCTTCTTCGTTTAAAAAACTTTTCTCCTTCATAAATGACTTTTTCCGGCTCGTCATGATATAATTTCTTCTGAAAATTGTAGTTTGAACCCTTTAGATATAATTTTAATTAAGTATTTATTCTTCTTAATTTTGGCCTTCATAGGGTTTTTCTAGAAAAACGGGTTTTAAATAATAAAAATAAAACCAACTTTTTCTTTTTTATATATCTTGCTATATTTCACCCTCTCACTTCTTTTCAAATACAATTTTTTAGTAAAACCTACAGCGACACCCCTATGAAGTGTTAAAGATCGCTAAAAACTGTTAATTGTTCTTACACAATAAACAATGTAACAATAAAGTAATATAACGTTAATGTTAATATAACAATAAAGTAATATAACGTTAATGTTAATATAACAATAAAGTAATATAACGTTAATGTTAATATAACAATAATGTACATGGTAGGATGCGAGGAAGCTATGTGCCACACTAATTTGCAGTCTATTTTTGTTGATATATTATTTTTATTTTTACATGCAGTCTCTGGCAGATGGCTTACGCCATAAGTATTTGCTGAATTACTTATTAATATTCGTAAAGTATGTAAAAATAAAGCATTTTTAAAGAAGTATCTATTGTTTCCCATGTATTTATTTATCATTCCTTGATTCTTCCCAATATTCAAAGTTTCTTTCTTTTGTAAATCTTTCGCTTCATATCTTCCCTTACCATCGTGCTGCCATAATGTCTATTTTATTTTCCCATAATATTTCCATACTTTCAATACATTTTCCTCGCTCGTTTGTACGGTTATTTTTCTTCCTTTACATTTTTATATATCTTTGAGCTCACTGAATTGGCTTTAAATGCACCGACAATGACATAAAAAATACTAAAATAGGTTAGTATTGCAGTTTATGGATATTGCTTAAAGACAAATTACCTATCTATTTTCAAGATGCCTCAGTGTAGAAATTTCTATCTATATTATTAAAAAAGTTTTGTAAACAAACGAGTTCAGAGTGAGAGTGATATACTTCACTGAGTGTGGAGTGCGTTAGGCGATACCCCCTAGAAGAGGGTTGAGTCCGGGGGAGGGGAGGGGGAGGGAGAGCTTGAGTTTGACATAGTACTAACCGTGTAGACAGAGTGAGGGTGATATTATATTCGTCCGAGAAGAGAAAAGCCTGTAAGGCGAGACAGAGAGTAAGTATATAAAAATGTCAGCGAGAAAAGGAAAGTTGATAGTAGTTGGGGCTTCCCCTACTACGCCTCAGCCACAATCTACTTCCCATCACATATTCCATAACTAAACTATTTCCCTTCTTATACCGCGTCGGCCGCTACCACGTCTTTTCGGGAGTTGGCGAGCGAAGCGAGTAGGGGGCGAAGCACCCTAGTGTTTTATTAATAAAAAATTCAAGGACAAAAATCCGTTTCAGACATCAGGAAACATTTTTGGTTCCGTGTCTATCTGTCGGTCTGTTGCTCAATTTTTGCAATTATAGAACAGTATTAATAAATAATGAGTATGACCTTACAAGAAAGGGGTCGAAATGTTTCTATTCAAAATGATGTTACATGTATTGTTCACGCCAAAAGGGTCCAACTTACTTATTCATAATTTAATCAAAAAGTTATCGAATCCGTATTTTACGTACTCTAAAAATTTGTTTTTAGGATCCTATAGCAACACCGAAGACCCTTGGTGCGTTTGTCTGTCTACGAAATTTATCTTCAAAAATATTAACATAAAGATTTGATTCTTTTTTTCGTGACACCAGTTTTTAAAAAATCAACGAATAAATCACAATGATTCTTTGTCAAGCAACAAAAAACTTATTTTAAGGAATTATTCATCAGTCACATATTTTGTATGAAAATAATATCCCTTCCGCGCCCCAAACTAAAAGAATCAACATTATTATGTTAGGAACGGTTTAAACTAGAGACTTCGAGAAATTTCATTACACTTGGACGACACAAACGCATGTTAACAGGCGTTTGTTTCCAGACATTGTAATAAATGGCTCACAAGTTATAGCTAAAAAAAACAAAAAACTTTTAAACGGCCGCCATATTGAAATTGAAATAGCTGGATGGATTATGATGGGCTGGTAAACAAACCCGTACAATTTATTAAAATTGCTTACGGAGCCTTTGAGTGTACTGAAAACACAAACTTGGCAACTTTAATTCATAAATATGCAGCACCTTAAAAAACATTTTTCTTTTTTCTTTCATTTTTTAGGTTTCTGTACAAAGTACAAAAACAAACTTTATATAACGGCTCTGTCTGTGTCTGTCTGTCAGTCCTTTAGCTTATTTCAATTCATAATCTACTATAGCTAGGATGACTACTATAATTTTAACTTACCAACCTCGATTACCACCTCACGTACTTGCGTAAAGCGCCTTACTTATACATGCCTTCTTTTTTATACTTTTCTTGTGCCTTCTTTATGCATTCGAAAATTATATTTTTTAAACGTATATCTTTAAAGCACTGATAGTTTACTAATATTGTACAAATTTCTGTTTTAGGGAAATCAATGGGTAACGGATTCCCAGTGGCTGCCGTGGTAACGACGCGTGAAGTTGCTAAGAGCTTGGCTGACACTGGCATGGAATATTTCAACACGGTAATCTTTCATAAATAATTATTCATTTCTTTTAATTTACGCCAACCGAGTAATTTTACCTTTACTATTGTTCAGATTATTAAGATAAAACATATTATGTACTCATGAAAGACAACCTCATGGTCTTTCATAGAAGAAATAAATTAACTGGCATCCCTGAATTTGAATGTAAACTCAGCTGCTCAGCTAGGAAAGAAATTCAATGAATGAAATCATACGGAAACATTTCTACTAACACTTACTACGTTCACACATCGTTTTGGAAACGGTTTTGAAAACGATCCACTAGTTCAAAACGCTGTATGAACGGAGTTCGACTGATCGTATCGGTTTAGATCCGCTTCACTAAAAATACGTGATCAGGGGGATCGAATTCAAAACACTCGCATGAACAGGTCGTGGAGGGGATCGAGATACCAGGTTATTTTACTCTTTTCCACTTTTAAGTTTTTTGTTTTCGTAAACTTCCGTTTCTTTTTTTAAACTGCAAAAACGTTGATAAACAAAAGTTAATACTATAAAGAACCTGTAAAAACTTTTAATAACTTGTAAATAAAATGTAAAAATACGCGGACATATTAGGCAACAAGAAAGATGGTTTTACTCGTGACGTCACCGTTATGAAATTTCGAAAACAAATATTTCGATCACCTGCAGTTTTTGTTATATGAACGCGAATCGTTTTGAAAACGAATTGGATCCGAAACGCTTTCAAAAGATGTGTGAACGTAGTATGTGACCTGCTCAATTGTGTTTAATTTAGGGAAGCCTTCTTCTTTCAATGAATTCTCATTTGACTCGGATTATTGGAAGCTCGGATTATTGGAAGCTCGGATTATTGGAAGCTCGGATTATTGGAAGCTCGGATTATTGGAAGCTCGGATTATTGGAAGCTCGGATTATTGGAAGCTCGGATTANNTTGTAAGTGAAGACAAATTTATTTTAAATTTCAGAGCACTGCACTAAAACTGAAATTGATCTGAAGGGCCGGTTTATCATAATCTCTTATTGGTGAATTGTTATAAATGTTATTAAAACATGAATGAGAATCAGTGGCGTATCCAAGGGGGAGGGGTACATGCCCCCCCCCCTTGACCCAAGAGAGTAAAAAAAAAAAATACCGCCTTTTTTAATACATATTTTTTTCATTCACCTCATATTCAATTTCACCTCAGAAATGCATAAAAACGCTGTTTCGAGAGGTCATATTTTTCAAAATTTTCTGGGGGAGGGCCCCCGGACCCCCCACCATAAATCCCCATCCCAATAATTAACTGCAGACAACACCCATGACTGACAGTAAGATATCGTACAGCATAAGCATCAGCATAACATTTTCAAAATTTTCCGGGGGAGGACCCCGGACCCCCCCACCATAAATACCCCTCCCCTATTAATTAACTGCAGACGACGCCCATGATTTACAGTAGGATATTGTACTGCAGTAAGCATCAGCATAACATTTTCTAACGAGAAGAAAGATGGTTTTACTCGTGACGTCACCGTTATGAACTATCGAAAACAAATATTTCGATCACCTGTAGTTTTTATTGTATGAACGCGAATCTTTTTGGAAACGAATTGGATCCGAAACGCTTTCAAAACGATGTGTGAACGTAGTATCTAACCTGCTCAGTTGTGTTTAATTTAGGGAAGCCTTCTTCTTTCAATGAATTCTCATTTGACTCGGATTATTGGAAGCTTGGATTATTGGAAGCTCGGATTATTGGAAACTCGGATTATTGGAAGCTCGGATTATTGGAAGCTCGGATTATTGGAAACTCGGATTATTGGAAGCTCGTATTATTGGAAGCTCGGATTATTGGAAGCTCGTATTATTGGAAGCTCGGATTATTGGAAGCTCAGTTTATCGAGACTACTGTATAAACATCTCATTTTTACCCAGCTAATGGTTTTTTTTTCATTAATATCGATACAATATTGTTCTTCTTTTTTACTATCAAAGTTAGAATTGGTTTTGTTTTGATTCAGTACGGAGGTAACGCTGCATCGTGTTCGGCTGCTCTCGCCGTCATGGAAGTAGTTGAAGAGGAAGGACTCCGCGAGCACGCATCTGAAGTTGGACAGCATTTGCTGCGACATTTGAAGAAACTGCAGGAAAAGTATTCTGTGATCGGAGACGTGAGGGGTGCCGGACTGTTCATCGGAGTTGAATTGGTCACAGACAGGAAAACTAGAACTCCCGCTACTGCCTTGGCCCAGCACATTGTTACGAGGTAACTCAATCAATTATATCGTCGATAAATTAAAGTTTAATTTCCAATTCCTCGTAAAAGATAATCATAAGTTCTAATAGTCCAGAAGATAGCGAGAAAAAAAGTTTCTGACTAACATCAAGCTAGAATTTTGTGTAAGTAAATGTTTTGGTGCCTTTTAAGAATATATCGTCGGCTAAGTTCGTCAGCGGGACATAGCTTAGCAATAGGCATTTGATAAAAACAAACTGGCGGAGAGCGGCCATGTCCCGCCCTTTTTTGTAGACAATGTGATTTGCATGATCCTGAATACGAACTTAGTTAGTAGACCAATAATCAAGTTGATGGTAGTTTGTCACTTAACTACTCTATCAAGTGACAAACTACCATCAACATGATTATTGGTCTACTAACTAAGTTCGTACTCAGTATCATGAAAATCACATTGTCCACCAAAAAGTGTAGGACATGGCCGCTTTCTAACAGATTTTTTTTTTAAGTGCCTATTGCCAAGCTATGTCCAGCAGACGAACTTAGCCGACCATATATTCTTAAAAGACACCAAAACATTTACTTATACACACAATTTTAGCTTGATGTTAGTCACACTTTTTTGCACGCTATCTCCTGGACTATAATTACTTTTATTTATTTATTTATTTTTTTTTTTATAAAAAGGGCTGGAAAAAATCGATCTTTAACATATTCCGTATGCAAAAATGATGCCTAGTATGTGCATCTTATACATAAAATAGGTCCGAAGGTAATTTAGCAAATCAGGTGAGTTGCTAAATTCTCATACTCATCACTCAGTATAGGTACAATAAATTATTTGTAGATTGCTTTTCTTTACAATAAACCTGAACTAAACATTTTTCTAAAATATTTATGTCTAATTAATTAATTGATTGGCTATTTTGGTGATAGAATGAGAGAAGAGATGGTTCTGATCAGCAATGACGGTCCAGATAGGAACGTTCTCAAGTTCAAGCCACCGATGGTTTTCAACATGGAGAATGCCCATGAACTTCTCACCAAACTGGAAAGAGTTCTGGACGAAATCAAAGAAGCTCTTCCAAATGGAAACGCCGAGAAATACCTTCAAGATCCTATTCTAAATACTACCAACTATAACAATAGGTAAAGTTACGACCTTCTGTTTATTTTATGTGATATTTAATTTCGTAATATATATGTATTATAATATATTTATATAAGTAGTTAATTCATTGAATTACAGGCCTACTCATGTTTCTTATTTGATTAAGTTCGAATTCTCAGAATTCTTAAAGGGCTACTCATGATTTAAGCCATAAATTCATAAGTCATGTCATAAGCAATGCTTTACTTATAAAGCTCCCTATACATATACAAACCCGAGCTCTAAACTAATGGAATACCAAGTTCGTCTCGAATATGACTCGTAAAGCGCACTGTACGTATAAGAACCAAGTCCTGACCGGATGGAATACTAGTTCGAAAAGAATTTCGCTCTTAAAGTGCCCTATACATATACGAACCTAGTTCAAACCTTATGTTATACCAAGTTCGGCAGGAATTTGGCTTGTTACTTCCACATACGGGCGAAATGTGTTCTTCCAAACTGAGATCGGTGAACCAAATTTTTAGGTGTATACCACACATGTAAAAATGTCTATGTGTTTAAAATATAAAAAATGAATACTGTATATGGGGCCCCTATTTTATGGGCCTTACATCATGTACAAAGCGTTCTTGTAGCCACTCCTTTCATTCTTTTTTTTTTACTTTTCATCCCCTCTCCTTCACACCACAGTTATTATTCCGTCCTCTTCGAGACCTATGACTTGGGCCATGACAATGGCAGGACTGAGATCATGACAAGTTTTTTTTGTGACAAAGTTTTTGGGGCTTAGCCCCGCCTGCCACAATGATGCGCCGCCACTGTAAAAATGTGCAAAATATACCGTTGCTGGGCCATAGGAAAAATAAGATTAGCAATTTTGATCTGACTAACTAGGAATCAAATTTAGGCGGATAATTTATGTCACTCAAAAAAAAAGAAGAAATTTCGAGTACCCACTTGAATCAAATGTATTAAAGAGTAAAAAGGTATTAAAGATTAGATTACAGAAATAAATATCAATTGTGTAAATTGTTTAATTTTTTTCCACGGCATTTTGTCAAAAAGCATTTACATTTTGCGTGACCCCCCCCCCCCCATATTATAATTAATTCATCTTCACAATACCAACAAAACCCTTTTAAGTGAGATTTCACGCACAACCATTTATTATAATATAGATAAGCAGCAATAAAAAATCTATATTTCTTGTATATAACTCTATTAAAATGTTGTTTTTTTACTGTTCATGGATTTGCAACAAATGAGTGATTTTAATACTATATTTTATTGTATATAATGTAGGTATTTAATTTAATTTATTTAACGAATAATTTATTTATTTCAGGACGGCCAAAGTCTAAGGAAAGAGTTTAAATAATATCAGGCTCAAAGTGCATCCTTGTGGAACACCTTAATGTAAAAAGTCATCTTTGATAAAAATGTACAACAGCAATATAAACTGTGATTAAAATATTTAAAATTAAAATAAAGCCTTTATAATTAAAATAATAATATTTACTTGATGGCAATAAGAAGCATTTTTTGACATTTTAAATATGAAATTTATGTTTTAATTTTAATGGTTTTTCTATTTTAGTAGTATTAGTGTTTTTATCCATATTAATCTAAAATGCCTTATTATTATAATAATTTACTAAATTATCAACTAAAACAGCTGGACTGTGTTAAAGTTTAAAATTTTTGAAAAAAATGTTATATTGATTTTATAATTTATGTTAATTGGTAAATTGTTGTTAAAAAAAAGTTAATTGTTATATATGGAGAAAGTTATTTAAATTGTAGAATTTCTTTGATTATTTTTTCCCTAAAGTTCATTTTAAAGGCCCCCATACGCGGTCAAAATGTTTACGCAAACACTTTGACAGTGTATGGGCTGTCAGTGTATGGGCTGACAGTGTATGGGGCTGTTTGATGTTTGCTCAAACATGATGTTTGACGTGTATGGCCTAAATTGCCCGACATCAGGTTTGCGCAAAATGTTTAATCGTGTATGGGGGCCTTTACTCTGCTGACATACTTAATATATTCTTTTAGTTTTAGTTTACGGTCAAATGAAGTTTTATCTAATTGCTGTGGTAACTTCTGTCGCTATAAAAGTTTCTTCGGGTTGTAAATATAGTTTCTTTTTTAAGAATCTTCTTTTTGGAGATCATCCTCGAAACCCTTATACCAAAGGCGAAGTATCTGTCATCGCGCTTTTTTAAAAACAAATTACGAAGACACTGGCTATACTGGAGCTTCATATAATCATCCAACGTCCATATTATTATTAAAGTCATTCTAGATCAGACTCGCTACTTTTCTTGAGTTATCCTAGTTACTTCTTTTCTTCTAATCAATAGAAGATATCTTTAATACTTTTAGTAATTTATTTGTAAAAATATAAATAAATATTTTATATTGCGTATGCATTATTCATTCAGAAGTTTTGTGTTATAAACGTGTGTTTTGTATTTTATTGTTATAGATTCAGTTTGCTACTTATTATTATTCCCAAGCTTATTTGATTTCTTTATGAACATTAATTATTTTAGTTAATACATATTTTATACATCTTATATTAATATAGCATAGTAATTAACTATGTTATTCATAAAGATGGTATGTTAGCAGTTTCATTTTTCTGCCGCTCGTAGATAAAATATTTTATTTCCAGCAGGGACGAAAAGTAACTTTTCAGGGATAGTTTATAGGTAATAATGTTGATCTTTTCATCCCTGTTCTCAAAAACGGGGAAATAATGTAAAAACAGGGAAATAATGTGAAAACGGGCAAATAATCCACGTTCGCCAACCTAATTATTTTGTAAATAGAAGAGAATGAATGGTAAATATGTATAGAGAATCGGTTGAAATCAGGTTGGCAACACTGCTTCTAAACTCCCAGCTGTATTGCGAGTCATTCTACGATGATTTGTTTACTTTTGTTTAGCTTCCGTTGAACTTTATATTTTTTATTACTTTAAAAGTGATTATTAATTGTTTTAAATCATTTAAATAATTTATATACTATATTAATACGTTTAATAAAGAAATACAAATGTTTTCTTTGTTAAACGAATCTTAGAAAGCGCTTCTTCTGGAGATAAAATTTTGTATGTACCTCGAGAATAATGCATTATTATTCCCTTGTTATAATTATCTCCCTCGGCTTCGCCTCGGGAGCTAATTGGTATTAATCCCTCGGCTTCGCCTCGGGAATTAAGATACCTAATACCCTCGGCTTCGCCTCGGGAATTAGTTGTCTTGATTCCTTCAGCTTTATCTCAGGAATCAACTCTGTCACGCGGGAAATAATGTCACATTATTCCCTTGGTGCATAAATAACTAGTATGCAACAAGGCAGCAAAGGAAACATTTCTGCCTCGTTTATTCATTGTCTCCCCCGGCTTCGCCTCTGCAGTTAATTATCATAGCTTGTCCTCGTCTTCGAATTGGAGGCTAACCTAATCTCTCGTCAGTAAAATTCCATTTTGCTGCCTAGTTACATAAATAACTATTTCTAACCAATTCTAAATAGCTCTATGTATAAATGATACATAGGAAAACAGTATACACATATAAAATTAAAAGAAAACAAATGTCACGGTCAAAATTATACTTCCTAAAAGAAATATATCTACAGAAAAATAAACCAAGTTTTATTCATATTTATTTTTAATTTCTGTTTATTTTTTTCCTCACCTTCTCTGAAGGTTTATAGAAGTATTGTATTTGCCCTCTTTTTGTACACATGATATTGTTGATATAAATTTTTAATAATTTCGAATAAGAGAAAACACGATATATTCACATGGCATTATTTTGCACGCGATTTTTTTTTTTTTTTTTTTTTTTTTTTTTTTTTTTTTTTTTTTTTTTTTTTTTTTTT
>KZ652125.1:269246-280393 GCA_001010745.2 Gerris buenoi
TTTTTTTTTTTTTTCATATTTATAAATTTATTTTACACATATATATACTTTTCAGTAAAACACATCTACTAATAATAAATTCAGAGTTCAGATTTCTGCACAGCATAAATCTAGTACGATAGAGCAAAGTTAGATAAAGTTTTGTGCTTCCAATTCAGCACAATAATATTGATCATATATTTATTAGCACAAATAATTTTTTTCTAATATATAATTACATTTTTTTTTTAATTTTTTTTTTTAATTTATAAAAAATTATATGTTTATTTGCACAAATATATCATTATTATTTATTTTATTAATTACGAAGATACCTGACACAGACAAATCTATAAGACATTTAGATTATTTTAATAAGCTCCTTAGGCATAGTGATAAGTGATAACAGCCTAAACATTTCCTATCAATACTTTTGATAAGAAAATATACGATTAATTAAAATAAAATATTTAATTATTAAAGTTAATATTATGGAGTTTTAATGTAGAAGAGAAGTCAATACAATTAATTAATTTAATAAC
The DNA here is from genome assembly GCA_001010745.2 of Gerris buenoi. Lineage (NCBI taxonomy): Eukaryota > Metazoa > Arthropoda > Insecta > Hemiptera > Gerridae > Gerris > Gerris buenoi. The sequence continues at coordinate 269,768 of KZ652125.1, forward strand.
AAAAATTTCAAAATTTAGTTCAAGTTTATGTTTGTTCTTTACTCCTTTTACAACAAACTATGGTACAGTGGCACAGTATTGACTTCAATATTACATGGTAATTCCTGCTTTAGTAGTAAATAAATGAAAAAAAATCTGGACGATTTCAATATTTTAGTTACATTTTTTATGCAGTCTTTAAATTATTTTTTTTTAAATTGAGACTGAATGCATTTTTAAAATTTTAAGAATTCTTCGAGACTACAAATCCAAATTTTTATCAATAATAATTATTATTATTAAAAAAACAACTTAATTACCACACTAATATAATAACTAAGATCTATTATCTAATATTATTACGTTAAGACTTACTACATAATCAAACTAAAGTTCACTTCTCACAGAATATTTTGAAAAATTTTAAAACTTACTTAAAATTTATAAAAATAAAATACAACCCCGGCTGAATGTTTTGACTAAATTTATTTTTTAAAAATTTTATACTTTACAACTCTATCTAATCTATTAATATTTGTTGACGATTTTATTAAATTTTTGGCAGTCATATTTAGTCATTATAATGTTCTGGTTACATGACAACTTGCGGAACTTAATTTTTCTTTATAAAATTATGTCTATAGTATGACTGCATGTTCAATTAATTGTCCTTTAGGCCTGAGTTTTAAGTAAAGGATCCGGCTCAAAGGAGTAAATTAAATAAAAAAAACATATACTTACTAGAACATTATTAAACAAAAAAATATTATATTAACAACAATAGATAATAAACAAAATATTCTAAAAACAGATTTGAAAAGTAAGAAAAATTTAATAAATAATTTACCAAATGAAATTAGACATTCAGCTCACTATAAATCATTTGGAGAGTAAGGATTCTGTGAACTACATTTTTTTAGTGTGTGCCAAATGAGTCTTAGTGCGTTGATAGCGCGGGAAAGTATAAAAAATGGGGTGGGGAGCCAATGAAGAGCTCAGGATTTTAAAATCCTGTGCTTTGAGCCAATGAGAGCTCAGAATTTTAAAATCCTAAGCTCTGATTTTTATCCACCTCATTTTTTCGGCTTTCCATCGCTGTCAACGCAGTGAAACTTTATTGGCATAGACTGTAGACTAATTCTACTTTGATAAGTAATATTCTAAACTAAACAATTATCTAAATCTATATTATATATATTATATTATATATGTTGAAATGACATTTGAAGTAAACCATCAATTCTATCATCTTTAAAGATCACCAATTCTGTTATAGAAAAAATGTCCAAAAAAAAATCAAAGAAAAAATCATAATAATAAGTGATCTAATGATTGTGAGAATTGAAAGATGGAAATCTCGAACGTCAAACAACAGATTGAACAGTATTATAATATTAAAACAAAATTAAACATAATTGAGTGTAATAAATAGATAATGTTATAATATTGCTTTTGATATGCATAACATAAAATGCAATTTATTTGAATACGATGTTCTCAACAATTGACATTTTGATAGAGATAAAAGTTAAAATATTGAATATATATTATATGTATATATTTAAGCATATTCAGATAAAAGATGGAAATAAATGAAAAAGTTAAAGAAGATTGAATTTAAAAAAAAGTGCAAAAGATTTTATTCCTTTTGATTTTATTCCTTTTTCCTTTTTTTTTATTCCTTTGATATGCTTATAAAAGTTGAATAATACACCACAAGATTATTATATTTGTTTAAAAAAGCATAAAATTATATTAGTGTTTGTGAACATATTCACTCTCCTATACTAGTAAAAGAGAATAAAATTATATTGTTTGCTTTTTTATAAAGATAATAATATTGTAATGCTATATACATTCAAATATATACGAGTTAATGAATATGCTTATAAAACAAAGATTTTGGACAAGTTCTCTCTTCAAAGGATTTTAATTGTAATAACAGTGCTTTAATCTTTTATATAATCGAGTAGTGTCCCAACAACGACAACGACAACAACGACTCACCTCTAAATGATTTATAACGTTAAAAATTGGTGCGCTATAAGCTGGGATTGAACCAGTGACTTCCAGCATAAGAAGCGAGACCGCTAGCAATGAGCTACCAAACCAGATTGAAACTTTCGGCTTAAAACTTTCTATTTAAACAGTAGTATCCTACCTATACCTATAATATCTATTTAAATTTTTTGATCATATTTTATTTTGCCCGTTATCTCGGGCATAACGGCTAGTAATAATATATTATGAATAATTGGTTGTTTTGACTGAGATTGTGTGATGCCCATTCATAATTCATAATTACGACTATGAGAGGTTGCACAATATAATATTATCTTCAGTGTGTGTGTTAACTTAGTATAAGATAACTCAGTACAGAATTCACTCTTAATAAGTTAACATGCACACAAAAGATAAATTTTATTTATTATGATTTTTAAAGCACTGAGATTACAATAATTATTATGCTATCTGTACGAAGAGACGAAGAGATTAGTATATTCAAAATAAAGAGATTTTAATTAGAACCAAATGATTACAACTGCTTTGCCTCGAAAGCATAGAGATAGAGACTACATTATGTGTGTATAAAGCATACATAATACAATAATTTTATTACTTTGAAAGTAAAAATATTACACACACTTTACATCCAAAATTATATAGAATATAGTTAACATCATCTAATGCGTCAAAATTTTAATCACGTTTTCAAAGTATACCGCAACGCTTTTAAAGTACATTGTGTAGGTATTCAATACGGATCAATTTTATAAAAATGTATCCATAACCATAACTTTTATATTTGAATAGTTTATTTTTATCCTACTGTGATACAACACAATAAGAATATACACATTAATTACACTTCTTAAATTAAACAGTAATCTATTGCCAGATCGTTTTTAGGATGTTTTAATTATAGATTACCGTTTAATAATAAGTAGTATAGATCAATGATATAAAAATAAACATGATATTAGTTGAGTATAAAAAAAAAATATTAATTACGAAGATACCTGACACAGACAAATCTATAAGACATTTAGATTATTTTAATAAGCTCCTTAGGCATAGTGATAAGTGATAACAGCCTAAACATTTCCTATCAATACTTTTGATAAGAAAATATACGATTAATTAAAATAAAATATTTAATTATTAAAGTTAATATTATGGAGTTTTAATGTAGAAGAGAAGTCAATACAATTAATTAATTTAATAACCAAAATTTAAAAATTTAGTTCAAGTTTATGTTTGTTCTTTACTCCTTTTACAACAAACTATGGTACAGTGGCACAGTATTGACTTCAATATTACATGGTAATTCCTGCTTTAGTAGTAAATAAATGAAAAAAAAATCTGGACGATTTCAATATTTTAGTTAAATTTTTTATGTAGTCTTTAAATTATTTTTTTTTTTAAATTGAGACTGAATGCATTTTTAAAATTTTAAGAATTCTTCGAGACTACAAATCCAAATTTTTATCAATAATAATTATTATTATTAAAAAAACAACTTAATTACCACACTAATATAATAACTAAGATCTATTATCTAATATTATTACGTTAAGACTTACTACATAATCAAACTAAAGTTCACTTCTCACAGAATATTTTGAAAAATTTTAAAACTTACTTAAAATTTATAAAAATAAAATACAACCCCGGCTGAATGTTTTGACTAAATTTATTTTTTATTAATTTNTTGATCATATTTTATTTTGCCCGTTATCTCGGGCATAACGGCTAGTAATAATATATTATGAATAATTGGTTGTTTTGACTGAGATTGTGTGATGCCCATTCATAATTCATAATTACGACTATGAGAGGTTGCACAATATAATATTATCTTCAGTGTGTGTGTTAACTTAGTATAAGATAACTCAGTACAGAATTCACTCTTAATAAGTTAACATGCACACAAAAGATAAATTTTATTTATTATGATTTTTAAAGCACTGAGATTACAATAATTATTATGCTATCTGTACGAAGAGACGAAGAGATTAGTATATTCAAAATAAAGAGATTTTAATTAGAACCAAATGATTACAACTGCTTTGCCTCGAAAGCATAGAGATAGAGACTACATTATGTGTGTATAAAGCATACATAATACAATAATTTTATTACTTTGAAAGTAAAAATATTACACACACTTTACATCCAAAATTATATAGAATATAGTTAACATCATCTAATGCGTCAAAATTTTAATCACGTTTTGAAAGTATACCGCAACGCTTTTAATGTACATTGTGTAGGGATTCAATACGGATCAATTTTATAAAAATGTATCCATAACCATAACTTTTATATTTGAATAGTTTATTTTTATCCTACTGTGATACAACACAATAAGAATATACAAATTAATTACACTTCTTAAATTAAACAGTAATCTATTGCCAGATCGTTTTTAGGATGTTTTAATTATAGATTACCGTTTAATAATAAGTAGTATAGATCAATGATATAAAAATAAACATGATATTAGTTGAGTTTATCAATAATAATTATTATTATTAAAAAAACAACTTAATTACCACACTAATATAATAACTAAGATCTATTATCTAATATTATTACGTTAAGACTTACTACATAATCAAACTAAAGTTCACTTCTCACAGAATATTTTGAAAAATTTTAAAACTTACTTAAAATTTATAAAAATAAAATACAACCCCGGCTGAATGTTTTGACTAAATTTATTTTTTAAAAATTTTATACTTTACAACTCTATCTAATCTATTAATATTTGTTGACGATTTTATTAAATTTTTGGCAGTCATATTTAGTCATTATAATGTTCTGGTTACATGACAACTTGCGGAACTTAATTTTTCTTTATAAAATTATGTCTATAGTATGACTGCATGTTCAATTAATTGTCCTTTAGGCCTGAGTTTTAAGTAAAGGATCCGGCTCAAAGAAGCAAATTAAATAAAAAAAAAACATATACTTACTAGAACATTATTAAACAAAAAAATATTATATTAACAACAATAGATAATAAACAAAATATTCTAAAAACAGATTTGAAAAGTAAGAAAAATTTAATAAATAATTTACCAAATGAAATTAGACATTCAGCTCACTATAAATCATTTGGAGAGTAAGGATTCTGTGAACTACATTTTTTTAGTGTGTGCCAAATGAGTCTTAGTGCGTTGATAGCGCGGGAAAGTATAAAAAATGGGGTGGGGAGCCAATGAAGAGCTCAGGATTTTAAAATCCTGTGCTTTGAGCCAATGAGAGCTCAGAATTTTAAAATCCTAAGCTCTGATTTTTATCCACCTCATTTTTTCGGCTTTCCATCGCTGTCAACGCAGTGAAACTTTATTGGCATAGACTGTAGACTAATTCTACNATTTAATTCATTTTTCATATTTTTATATTCATATTTTAAGTGTAATTTATTTGAACGCATGACTTTTATTTTCAAGTTTGATTTATTAAATGGACCCTTAAATGAAATTTTGAAGTTTATTGTTGAATTTTTCTTTTTTTAGTTGTTAATTTAAAAAAAAAAAAAAAAATTAAAAAATGTAGAGAATTTATGTTGTTAATGTTAAGGTATAATATTAATTTATGTTACTATTATTTTTTTGATCGTAATATTAAATTAAGTTATAATTAATAAGAGTGATATGATACTTTCAAGATATACTTCATGATAAGAAAATCTTTGGTATAAACTAAAATGTGAGATCATATGGATAAAATTATATTGTTAAACATTGAATAATAATAACATTGCATTTTGACAAATCAAAATGCTACTTCTTCCTTGTGAGCAATAACTAAATTTGGTTTATACAATCTTTATCTATTTTACGAATGATAATTTTTCTAATCATTAAAGAATTTGTACTTGTGAATTTGTATTGTTTCCAAATATAACAAACTGTAAACTTTTGTCTTATTAACTAGTACTAAGTGGTCTGAAATCAGCCTTAATGGCAGTTATATCAAACAAGTAAGGCGCGCTTCACGTAAGAACGTGCGAGGCGATAATCACCGGTTTCTGTACCATTAAGTTAAAATTACCAAGTGTAAAATTTTAATAGTTGCATATTCTTTTTCTACACTTCAAGACATTTAAATTGATGTAGGTATAACATATCATGGAGACTAAAAACTTTTTTTTAGTCGCCTGTCATATTGGCCACCATCTTGAAAATATGAAGTGTGAAAAATCGAATAAGTGTACAGTTGTCACAAATTCAGAGATGCATGTGTGTGCGAATTTCTTGTTCCTAGCTATAGTAGTTTATGAATTGAAACATGCCAACGGACAGACAGACAGACAGACAGACAGACAGACCTATGCTGTTATATAAGGTTTTTATTCGTATACTTCGTACAGAAACCTAAAAAGCAAACATACTCAAACCACACTATCCTAGCAAACCATACTCTTAATAAGCCAAATGTCTAGAACTTCGGAATTTTTCACTGCTATAGATTATTAAAATATCTGCTGAGAACGTTTATAGCTGAGGCCAAAGAAAACTTTCAGTGGGCATCTTACCAATAAGGAGGAAGACTATCTGCTCCACAGGTAGTCAAGTGGTAACTCCACGGTGTTATCATCAGACTGTTGATAATATCTGCCGTTATTCCTTCTTTTTGTGATAGTAATCTTTACCGATATTCTATCACTAAAACTGTAATTTTTACCATAATTACAGTACTGTAGCGGAAATTTCAACGACTATTCCAGCACTCTAGTGTTAATTTTTACCTCCAATCCAGCAGTACTTTTTGGTTTTGTAAAGATGCAGTTGGAGATAAATATGTATTTACATTAGTGGATAGTTATATAAAGTCAAGCATGTGTCTAATATTAAAGGATAGTGCAATAAAAGCCTGTGAACATAACAAAAAATAGGGTGACGGTAAAATATAACAATGTTCCAGAATTTGGAGTAAAAATCATTTTCAGATCTGAGGGTTAAATTGAAGACTTTCTTTTAGCGAATTTTCGAAGAAAATTAAGCTATTACAATGGCTTCAAAATTTAGCTTTAATGTGAATTTTTGAAAATTTTCTCCATGGAAATCCGTTTCAGACCATTCTGAATTGATTCCCTAAAATTTAACCCTTTTTTTTATGTATATATGTATGTGTCACTCCAGATGATATCTTCTCTCTATATTTTAAAATGTCAATAATATCAAAAGAAAGAATGATATCGTTGGCCAGAATTTTTAGAGTTCATTTAGGGGTCAAATTTTGACAATTTACAATTACTGTACTCTTAAAGAGCTTTCCAACGNTTTTTTTCTTAAAATTTGATCCTCTATCGATTCCCGGGGTTATTTTGTACAAAGGAATTTCCACCCCCCCGAGAAGGGTGGAAACTCATACCCCTCCCCCTTAACCCCCCCGCTTCGGAGTGGCATACATGCATTCTTTTGATCGTCTGCACCAAAGGTTCATTTTGTAATAAAAATGTTCCATGTACATTATGAGAACATTTTTCATGTAACCTTCAAATAGCCATCATTTTTCATGTATTATCCTAATTTATTTATTATATATTTAATAGTCTAATCAAACTACTTAAGTCTAGAAGTATATTATGTACATTGAATATTTAATATCAGGGATCACTGATATTATTTTAATTAATCTTTGTAATTGTAATAGATTAGCTTTAATAAAGTAATAAACTAGTAAACTTCATAACATAAAGGATCTTTTTCCACACTGAAATACTCCACGTGTTATTTTTATTTTTTTTATTATTTAGAAAAATTGTCTATCTTTCAAAAATTAATTATTATTATTTATCTGATTTAGTTGGTAACTAATTTTAAATCATAAGCCTACAAGATAATCTTGTAATAAGCAGTAATAAAGATTTATATTGCTTTTTTTATGTATATATGTATGTGTCACTCCAGATGATATCTTCTCTCTATATTTTAAAATGTCAATAATATCAAAAGAAAGAATGATATCGTTGGCCAGAATTTTTAGAGTTCATTTAGGGGTCAAATTTTGACAATTTACAATTACTGTACTCTTAAAGAGCTTTCCAACGACATGCATCTTGAAGGTACTATTTTGACTTTTGTACCCTGTACCCCTGTGAATTTTTTTTCACCCATCCAAATTCTAAACCAAACTTTTTTCCTATATTATCATAAGCCAATAATACGCAAATTCCTTTGAAAATTCGATCATTAAGTCATGGTGCATGACTGGACTTTTTAACTAAAATTCTGTTGAATCATCTGAACTATATTATTTCTAACCCAATTCTTGCTAATTAAAATGCCATAAAAATCTCCAGACGGCAGTTCCACCAAATCTTTATAATTTTAAATCATAAGCCTACAAGATAATCTTGTAATAAGCAGTAATAAAGATTTATATTGCTGACTCAGATACTGCTGCATATCCTAAATGGCTAAAATATAAAACTATCTTCTGGTTCAGTCAAACGTTGCTAAATATCTATCATAGGAAACTCTTCTGTAGTTCATTAAAATATTGCTAAAGTATCTTGATCTTGATACACCTACTAAATCAAACTTTACTAAATGATCTTAACATCTGTCATATCAAATCTTGCAATAGTTCTATCAAAGGATGTTAAACTGAAAAACTCAAACTCTTCAATTGTTGCGTTAATAATCAATGCCTCAAATTGATTTCAACAATTTTAAATGACTTTAACATGTTTTCATAAAATAGATAAAAATTTTATGAATTGCATTACATTTAATATAATATTTTAATAATTCTACACACACTTTAAATAATAAATCCTACTATTATAGACCGAGAGCTGGCTACATGAAAAATGTTCTCATACATGGATAATTTTTATTACAAAATGAACCTTTGGTGCAGATGATCAAAAAAATGCATGTCTGCCACTCCGAAGCGGGGGGGGAAGGGGAGGGGATTGCCACCCTTCTCGGGGGGTGGAAATTCCTTTGCACAAAATAACCCCGGGAATCGATAGAGGATCAAATTTTAAGAAAAAAATGTAGTATAAAGTTTTTTTGTTAAATTAATATTTTTTGAGTTATTCACGATCGAATTCTTGCAATTTTCATTGAAAAAAACGTTTTTGAACGCTTTTTTTTAACGAATAACTCAAAAAATATTAATTTAACAAAAAAACCTTATACTGCATTTTTTTTCTTAAAATTTGATCCTCTATCGATTCCCGGGGTTATTTTGTACAAAGGAATTTCCACCCCCCCGAGAAGGGTGGAAACTCATACCCCTCCCCCTTAACCCCCCCGCTTCGGAGTGGCATACATGCATTTTTTTGATCGTCTGCACCAAAGGTTCATTTTGTAATAAAAATGTTCCATGTACATTATGAGAACATTTTTCATGTAACCTTCAAATAGCCATCATTTTTCATGTATTATCCTAATTTATTTATTATATATTTAATAGTCTAATCAAACTACTTAAGTCTAGAAGTATATTATGTACATTGAATATTTAATATCAGGGATCACTGATATTATTTTAATTAATCTTTGTAATTGTAATAGATTAGCTTTAATAAAGTAATAAACTAGTAAACTTCATAACATAAAGGATCTTTTTCCACACTGAAATACTCCACGTGTTATTTTTATTTTTTTATTATTTAGAAAAATTGTCTATCTTTCAAAAATGAATTATTATTATTTATCTGATTTAGTTGGTAACGTAACAATATGTTATTAAATTAATTGGTTCCAAAAGCCAAAATCAAATATTTAAACTCTTACCCAAATTTCTTACAATAGACCCCCCCCCTCCCTAACAAATTTAAAAGACAGCTAATATTGTGATCCCTGTTAAATATTATTTTAAATATTCAGTTCATATTTGTCTCAAACACATTATCTGTGAATAAACTAAAATAATGTTGTTTTTACATGCATTTTGCTTTTACTGTTCATATGCTTAATTATTTATACATTTAATAATGTGAAGAAATAAACTTTTTTTGTATAAGATATCAATATAATACAGTATTAAATCAAAATTTAATATTTACTATTATAAACTCTTAATATTTATTAATTTAAGATAGTGATTAATTAATTCAAAAGAAAATTTAATATTCAATAGAAGATAATATTACTAGAAAATACAGTGAGAATATATTCTAATAGATCAAAGTTACAAAGTGTACAGTTTAGTGACGATAGATATAAATTATTCTTTTAACTATAGATTACTTATAAATCTTTGTTTAGAAATTAGTGTGGACCAGAAACACTGTGCGGGCCTCACTGCCAAAGCGTGAGAAGATAAAGCTAAAGAAGAGAAACATAGATAATGTTTTAATGCAAAAATAATCTTACTATCTATATACTAGTTAATAGTTAATTAAGTACATAGATTGAAAAATAAATCTATAGTTTATACATAATTATTAATATTCATATAAAAAAATAAATACATATTGTGCTTTTTAAATATCTAGATGACTTAACTTCTAAATCTACAAAGCTTTTCAGCTTGAGCATAAATCTACATATTTTAGTAATCATTTTGTAGATATTTATTATTTTATTTTAAGACTAACCTTATAATTAATAATTTAAGTTAAAAGGATGATTACTTAAATACATTAATATTATAAATAAATAAATAAAATATATA
>KZ652125.1:280593-294750 GCA_001010745.2 Gerris buenoi
TTTTTTTTTTTTTTTTTTTTTTTTTTTTTTTTTTTTTTTTTTTTTTTTTTTTTTTTTTTTTTTTTTTTTCTTCTTTTATTTAAATTATTTCATTTTGAAATCTTGTTTTTAGTTCTTTTTTTGATATTACGTTTTGATATTACGTGATATTACGTACGATGTTAATGAAGTTAAAATATAAATGATTGGTCCTAAATAATAAAAATATGAATGTATACATCAAAATACATTTATATAAAATAAAATGTATTTATAAAACAAAGTATTAATAAATAAAATAAAATCAGAGCAAAATATACAGCATAAGTGTCAAAAATAAAATTAATTGTCTACAAAAATTAAATCTTAACTTTTGCTTATTCTTAATTAATTCTATGTGATAACAACTATCAATAGTATATTATTTTCATTTTCACTAAATATATTTTGTACAGCTATAGTTAACCTTATACTTAATAATTTGATTACATATTAATAATTTGAATAAATGCTTATTGCAGTATATATGTTGACTGTAGATCACTGGAATTGTTCTCTATGAATAGAGAGTGCTCTATATGAGGGGATTATTGGAGCAATGGAATCCTACATATCAGGAGTGTTTCTTGTAAATATAGCTGTATTAGGACACTTTCCAACAATTAGAGGGAAAGATAGCTTTGACAGATAATATTCAAAAGAAAAAGCTAGAAGGAAGGATTGAACATCAAACAAGTAAGGCGCGCTTCACTTAAGTACGTGAGGCGATAATCGCCGGTTTCTGTACACTTAAGTTAAAATGATTAAGTGTACAATTTTAATAGTTACACATTCTTTTTCTACACTTTAAGACCTTTAAATTGATGTATAACATGTCATGGTGAATAAAAAATTTTCCGCCATATTAGTCGCCATCTTGAATATTAAGTGTGCAAAATCCAAAAAGTGGCCAGTTGTCACAAATGCCGAGATGCACCTGTGTGCCAAATTTCATGTGCCTAGCTATAGTAGTTTAAGAATTGAAACATGCCAACAGACAGACAGGAACGGACAGACAGACAGACAGACGGACAGACAGACAGACGGACAGACACCAACAGAGAAACAGATAGAGCCGTTATATAAGGTTTCTTTTTTTACATTGTACAGAAACAAAGGTTTCTTACGGAAAAGTCCGGAACAGAGGTTTCTTTTTTTACATCGTACAGAAACCTAAAAGTTTAAAACAGAACTCTACCTTTCAAAAACCAAAAATTAAGATTTATTTAGATGTGGTGATGAAGAGCCAGGAAGAAGATGGCAGCTTTATGTATTTTAGGAGTATGTTTGACTCTGAAAGTGGGACTACTTTTGTCAGTTTATGCTCCATTTTTACATATCTGGCTGGAATAAGACCCAAATATAGTGTCACTAAATGGGACCTTATCTAAAACCATATTTGGACCAAATATGCCCCATTTTAATACATAGGAATAAGGCATTGAAACTAATATATGGGTAATATACAGGAAACTTTTAAAAATAAGTGGGAAATGAAAGATTATTTATTTGGACCTTAAATAAAGGTTGTGACATCTGACATCCCCATATTTTAACTCCTTAATTTTTACCTCATTTGGCCCTAATACACCCCTTTATCTGTGCTATCTGGGAAGTTGAGGAATATATGAAGACAAGAATTGGAAAGGTGCAGCATGCCTTGAGGAAACTGAAAGAAATTTGGTCTTCAAAGATGTTTCACTTAAAAATTCCAATCCAATGTGATATCCAATCCTCTTGTTTGACAGCGGAATGTAGAAAGTGACAATAAAGTCTTTAATATGATTTGATTTTTATATGATTATTTTGGCAATTCTGCCCAGCATTGGAATTACAACTTTTAGCCACCACATGCAAGATAAAACCTCCCAGAATGTCTGGTCACTGAGGAAGAGTCACACCTGAACCTCCCAAAACAAAAAGGAGAAAATAAGCAAAGCCCTAGGTAGGCAACACTTAAAGGATTTCAGCTTTGACTAGACTGCATAAGAAATTAAAAGCATTAAATAAGAATAATTGCAAGATAATAATAACTTTTTATACACTACGTTTTTAAATTTTCTAAACCATAAATAGAAATATTTCAATAAATTTGAAACCTGTGAAAATGAAAATTGTAAATATGGGACATATCAAAAAAAATAAAATAACTTGCGGATTTTTTTCCGAACTAACTTTCCATACAGCAAAATTTGCTAAAAACAAATTAAATTCTGCTGAAGGATGGCTGAAAGTAATAAAATAATGCATTGTCATTGTGTTCTGAGCTATTCTAAATGTTTCAAATGCCTAGCTATTTGGGAAGTTAATTAAAAATTGATTGCAAGATTTGTACTGGACAAACAAACAAACAAGAAAGCAAGCTAAAAAACGTAGTAAAAAGTGTATAACCCATAAACAGACTAATTATGAATAGGAAGTGGGTCTGGATTGGACTCACTTTAAGACAATTGCAGAATTACCTGATCAAGATAAGGTTGGATTGGAACTTATCAGGAAACAAGAATAAGAGGAAGGCCCAAGTAGACCTCGAGGCCAAGAGGATTGGGAAAACCTGGAAGGTGTGAAGGAAGTGCAGGCCCCAGTGTGGTGGAGGCAGACTGCGCAGGTCAAAGTAAAATCAAGCATAATATGAAGATTCCACAAGAGTACTTAAACTCTTTCAAGTATGAGCTCTATACTCTACTACCGATTAAGTTCAGCCGAAACCATTCCAGTGATCTTTAGATTCAGCCGAAGTTGAAAATAAGCATTTTCTTTAATGAGCATTCTTAAACACTTCTATTAAGTAAGAATGTATTTATTTACATTATCATTTATTACTTAATATTATTATATATTAACATATTTTTTTGTCGATTTATTATACTATTGCTAATACACGCGTGCAAACTGACTAACAGCGCATGACTGACTACAAATGAGCAACACATACATATAAAAATATATATAATATAAGATTAAAAATAATTATTTATTTAATATAATTGCTCCGTTTTAAAAAATAAAAAAAGTGCTAGAGGACCAGACTGCTTTAGGATTTGACGAATTCTCAAAAGAAAGCTTTTTCTTTAAAAAAATTGTTATAAATTAATTATTTTCTAGAAAATAAATAATCAGATGAAAATTCAGAAACTTCTATTACGTTACAAATGTTCATATCACTTGCTACTCTGGAAGATTTTTTTTAATTCACTTTCAAAATAAATGATTGCTTTAATTTATAAATCATGGCTTACTTAATATATTCAGCAATGAAGCATATTTTTTACATACTTCATATGCAAGTCAGACGGTAGTTTCAATTGTATGTGTTAGCACTTGGCAACACTGATTTCCCATTGTATTTGATGTAGAATTGTTTTAATCATATTAATTTGCCTTATTAAAAATTCATTAATTGTTTAATCTAAGTTAATTCTAATAATTAACATATTAGTTGATCTATTTACTACCGTCTCCTTATAATCCATTGACTACCAGCTTACTTGAACAATATCCCCTGTAATAGCTTGGGTCTCCAGTGAAATCTGTTTCACAAAGGGTTTGAAGTCCTTGGTTTCGCTTCCACTACTGGAAGCATCCTCAGGGGTGTGGTGCATCGTGCTTACTTGAAGCAACAAGAATACATACACCTGCTGCTTCAGGTAAATATCACGATGCATTATACCCCTGAATATGCTTCCAGTAGTGGAAGCGAAATGTCGGACTTCACCCCCTTCATGGTGCAAATGTCACCAAAAAACCAAGATGCTTATTGCGAATCTACTCTTGGAAGCCTACGCACCAAGATAATTTCCCCTGTTGTTTATTTTGGGTTTATTCTGGTTTTCTGAGCATTATTCAACATTTGTTGCAATAACTTGTCCAAAAATTAATAAAATATTATCATTAAGTTGTATTCAGTTTGAAATTCAAAATTATTTTGGTTAAAATAATCTTATTAAAAAATTCAGGATTCTTCTAACTTATTTAGAAAGTGCCTGAATGTAATAAATCTACATCTTTCAAAAGGAAATCAAACCAAAAATTGTGGATTCCCAATGTTTTGAAGTTATTGGGGAGAATATTTCTCTAGAAAGTTTTTCAGGGTGTGACATCACCACACAAAATTATAATATTCATAAATTATGTCTCTTGTCTATTTGTTAATACCTAATTTTGTTCATTTTTGCTCTCAAACAAATATATATACATTTTTTTTTTTTTTAACTAACCAATGAATAAATTAATTACACATTTTGACAACACTAAACACGTTTACTCCTAATAAAAACTGTATTAGGATTTAAAAAAATTATGTGTGCAAAAATTATTATGCAAAAAAAAATTATGTGGATTATTAACATTAAATATGCATATTTTTTGGTGCAATAGAAATAATAACATTGAAAAGGTGCGGAGTAGCAAGCTGAAAAATTAGTTTTCCTTACCTTGCTCCTCACTCTGTAATGTTATTTCCTTTTAGATCAAACTGTTGAATTATAACCTTGGGATATTAAAACCTCCTAGTTATCATATAAACTCACGTCATTATCGACAAACGTTGAAAAGCTTTCTCTTGAGGTCAAATTGCAGTAAAGTACGCTCAAATTGCAGCAACTTGTTATAAATATGTAAATATAGGGTGGCGCATTGCGACCCCATTTTAAATGGTCACCATGCGCTTATAATTCTAGGAGTAGGAGATACAAAAAAACAAATTTTCAAGAAAAAATGTGGAAGTTTACTGGACATAAGTCAAATTTTTAAATGTGGAAGATAATGTCTGATAAATGACGCCTTGTCGATTTACACATTCTTAGAGGCGCTCGAGGAAATTGCGCATCACATTCTCTAAAAATTTCGTCAGGGAATGCGATTTTTCATCCCCTATTCAAAGGATTTTTCATCCCCTATTCAAAGGATTTTTCATCTCCTATTCAAAGGATTTTTCATCCCCTATTCAAAGGATTTTTCATCCCCTATTCAAAGGATTTTTCATCCCCTATTCAAAGGATTTTTCATCCCCTATTCAAAGGATTTTTCATCCCCTATTCAAAGGATTTTTCATCCCCTATTCAAAGGATTTTTCATCCCCTATTCAAAGGATTTTTCATCCCCTATTCAAAGGATTTTTCATCCCCTATTCAAAGGATTTTTCATCCCCTATTCAAAGGATTTTTCATCCCCTATTCAAAGGATTTTTCATCCCCTATTCAAAGGATTTTTCATCCCCTATTCAAAGGATTTTTCATCCCCTATTCAAAGGATTTTTCATCCCCTATTCAAAGGATTTTTCATCCCCTATTCAAAGGATTTTTCATCCCCTATTCAAAGGATTTTTCATCCCCTATTCAAAGGATTTTTCATCCCCTATTCAAAGGATTTTTCATCCCCTATTCAAAGGATTTTTCATCCCCTATTCAAAGGATTTTTCATCCCCTATTCAAAGGATTTTTCATCCCCTATTCAAAGGATTTTTCATCCCCTATTCAAAGGATTTTTCATCCCCTATTCAAAGGATTTTTCATCCCCTATTCAAAGGATTTTTCATCCCCTATTCAAAGGATTTTTCATCCCCTATTCAAAGGATTTTTCATCCCCTATTCAAAGGATTTTTCATCCCCTATTCAAAGGATTTTTCATCCCCTATTCAAAGGATTTTTCATCCCCTATTCAAAGGATTTTTCATCCCCTATTCAAAGGATTTTTCATCCCCTATTCAAAGGATTTTTCATCCCCTATTCAAAGGATTTTTCATCCCCTATTCAAAGGATTTTTCATCCCCTATTCAAAGGATTTTTCATCCCCTATTCAAAGGATTTTTCATCCCCTATTCAAAGGATTTTTCATCCCCTATTCAAAGGATTTTTCATCCCCTATTCAAAGGATTTTTCATCCCCTATTCAAAGGATTTTTCATCCCCTATTCAAAGGATTTTTCATCCCCTATTCAAAGGATTTTTCATCCCCTATTCAAAGGATTTTTCATCCCCTATTCAAAGGATTTTTCATCCCCTATTCAAAGGATTTTTCATCCCCTATTCAAAGGATTTTTCATCCCCTATTCAAAGGATTTTTCATCCCCTATTCAAAGGATTTTTCATCCCCTATTCAAAGGATTTTTCATCCCCTATTCAAAGGATTTTTCATCCCCTATTCAAAGGATTTTTCATCCCCTATTCAAAGGATTTTTCATCCCCTATTCAAAGGATTTTTCATCCCCTATTCAAAGGATTTTTCATCCCCTATTCAAAGGATTTTTCATCCCCTATTCAAAGGATTTTTCATCCCCTATTCAAAGGATTTTTCATCCCCTATTCAAAGGATTTTTCATCCCCTATTCAAAGGATTTTTCATCCCCTATTCAAAGGATTTTTCATCCCCTATTCAAAGGATTTTTCATCCCCTATTCAAAGGATTTTTCATCCCCTATTCAAAGGATTTTTCATCCCCTATTCAAAGGATTTTTCATCCCCTATTCAAAGGATTTTTCATCCCCTATTCAAAGGATTTTTCATCCCCTATTCAAAGGATTTTTCATCCCCTATTCAAAGGATTTTTCATCCCCTATTCAAAGGATTTTTCATCCCCTATTCAAAGGATTTTTCATCCCCTATTCAAAGGATTTTTCATCCCCTATTCAAAGGATTTTTCATCCCCTATTCAAAGGATTTTTCATCCCCTATTCAAAGGATTTTTCATCCCCTATTCAAAGGATTTTTCATCCCCTATTCAAAGGATTTTTCATCCCCTATTNTATATATTTTAATTACTTATGAATATGATAAACTAAATTTTAATGCTAATTAATGTTTTGAACTACACTAGAAAAAAGCTATACATTAAATTGTTTTACCTTACTCACTAACTTGTTCTTATGATATGGTTTGTTTGATATGTATCGTTCTTGGTCGGACAAGATGAAATTTATTCCAACTGTCGATCAAATTTTTGATATGTTTAATATTAAAATTAAAAAATACAATTTTTTTTAGAAATAATAAATTTATATTATCTAATATTAGGTAAATTAAAATTACATTATAATATGTAATAAAATATATTTATACTCCTGACACAGGTATATACTTGACAATTTAGTCATAGATAAAATATGACAAAATTGTATTAAAAAAAAAAAAAACTATTCTAAAATATAAGATCTTATCATCAATATTATCATATTACTATTACATTATATGAAATTATCATACTGTGTACAAATAATAATATAATCTTGATATAGATTATATTATATGATTTCTAAAATAAAATAATCATTATAAGTTATCTGGTTTATCGACTAATATACATAATAATTTTAAAATACAAATTATTAAAAGTAACCAAAATTAACTTAATTAAAAGGAACAGTAATTAACCTTAATGATAAACATGTTAATGATTTAATCATTAACAAGAACCATATCTAACAATTCTAGGTATAAACATTGATCATATTATACAGGGCGACTCAAACTTGGTGGGGGTATTTGAGTTAGAATTTTAAATTTTAAGAAAAAGCACTTTTCTTTAAGGAATCTCTGTCTTTTGTTAAAAGGGCTAAGCAAACAACTATTACAAAAAAAAAAACAAAAAAAAAACTCTTCATTAGAAATAGTCCAAATTAAACTATACTCTTTTTACAATTAGTATTAAATTCTGACAGCGTGGGAAAATTGAAAAAAATGTGCAGATGAGCCAATGAGAACACTGGATTTTGAATTCGAGAAGGTCAGGCCAACTAGACAAATACAAATGTCACTAGAGCCACACATCCCACAGGGCCTAGTATCTTTATTTTTTTTACTCATATAAGTTGGACAATCTGAGTGTCAAAAGTTAATACTAATTTTAAAAAGAGTATAATATGTTTTAACCCTGCACTTGTAACAATACGTCTCTGAGGCGTACATGCTGACTTTTGTTGATAGCTCTCGGTGCACAACCGCGCCAGCGATTAGTCCTTCTAGGTATGCTATCTCTGTTTTATTAACCTTCAGATCACGTCAAAGTCTGGTCGTTGCTGTGCTTTTATATATTAGTAATTTACCTCTTCTTTCAGTTACTGTGCCTCAGGGACCCTATCGAGCCTAACCTTATCCAGCTTGTTGCCTTTAATTGGCTTTTTTATTGTTCTTAATCAATTTTATTGCCATATTTATAAAAATTTGTACTTTATTTTAAATCTATTCATTAGATTATCATAAAATAATCTCAGATTTAAATGCAGCAGGTGCTAGTGAGGAAAAATGTAAAATGCATATTTTGACCGGCTCATTTAATGTTAAAGGGTCAGTTTGGTAATAATTTTCTCCCAAACGAGCACATTTTAACCATTTTATTAGACAAAGGAATGTTACAAGTTGATGATTCTATCAGCGTTTAAATCTTAGATGTGTATAAGTTGGTCTAATTTTAATTTACGTCTGAGAGGCGTAGTGTTAGAAATAATGGACTATTAGACAGTGTTTAAGGCAGGGTTAAAAGAAAATTTAATGCCCTTTTGAATAGCGAATTCCACATATTTCAATCTTAGTTTGTAACTTATAAATCTTTTGATGAGAAAAAATTGGGCCAAAAAAATTTAAAAAAGTTAACTTGAAACTGGTTCAGAATCAGCCACATGTTTTTACCCACAATTTTTGTTCCTTATGAGCCAAAAAATCAACCCGGGAAAATTTACACAATTAGTTAGTGACCCTGTAGTATTATATAATTGGATATTATGGTTGTAATTGGTTGGTGTTTAAGGCACATTCTGTTGAAACTTAAGTTCAAACATTTTTTTACTATTACTTTAAATAATAAGATGTAAATACCAGATAACTTCCAAATCTTAATTATATATTCATAAATTATATTTAAAACACAATAGGTAATAATTAAGTTACAAAAACTTAATAATAACAGGAACAAAAAAAGTACCATGAACACATGAAAATAATCAGTATAATATAATAACAATTTAAACAAATAAGTAAAGTAATTCAGTAAATACATTTTACTTCAAGTAGATAAGTTTAAACAGAATTTATTTGATATGTATTTAAGAAATCTACTCAAGTAAAAAAATATTTAACTTACATAAAAAAAAGATATAAGATAACAATATTTTGTATTAAATTTAAAAACAAAATTATAAGTTCAATAATTAATGCAATGATGAATTTTAAAATTCATAAATAACAATACAAGTAAAAATTAATGTTCTGTCTTCATAAACAGAAATAAATAAATAAATAATAAGAGGGAAAAATTAATAATGAATAATAAAATAACCAAACAAATATATTGGTATAACTTTGAGGTGTAAAATAAAATTATAAACATTTAATGAAAAGAATTTTAAACCCAAGCAAAATAAATAACAAACTTTTAAAATGTAGAAAAAATTAATAACCATTAACAATAAACTTATAGGTAAACGTTTTAGGTGTTAACAAAAATTAAATAATATCAATACACCTTCTTTTAGATAAAACGTTAAAGTTAAAAATAAATAACATTTTAGATAAATATTTATAGAATATTAACATTTTAATTAATTATTATTTTATAAATATATATATTTTTTAAATAAACAATTTTCTCTCTCAGTTTGATATAAGCTAGTAACAATTTTTAAATATTTAGAGAGACTAGACTCAACAGACTAATTTACAATATGACTAGACACACAGACAGACTAAACTACAATATGACTAGATACACAGACAGACTAAACTACAATATGACTAGATATATGAGATCCTAATTGTGCTGATCCTTTTTTAATTAAAAAGCTTAACCAATTAAAAATTAAAAAAAAAAAAAAAAAAAATCATTTGGTAATAAATAAAATAATATTTAATCTCCTCGTCAAGTAAAATAAAAGTAACTGGAGGGTTGTCCTATTTTGAGAAATGAAAATTATAATTTTTAATTATTTTAACGAAGATAATCAATTAACTGTGATTATAATTGGTCTTTATTAAAGGAGTAACAAAAAATGTCTCTCCAAATTAAATCAACTTTTTCTTGTTGAATTTAATCAAATTTTGCTTTGTTAATAAAGCCATCATCAGTGCCCAGGTTGATGACTAAGCCCAAAGTACAGTTAAAGTTGCCAACAATGATACATTAATATTTAATGTAGCCCACTGCAATCGACGCTGTAATTCATGCCAACTCTAACCATCAGTGGGCACATAGTTTAGTAGCCTTTAACTCTATGGTACATCGTCTTCTAACAAGGCCTTTAGACTCCTTAGCTTATGAGAAGAAATCAAGATTAGTAGCCATATTGGCAGACTGGATGACTTCTAAGAAGGAGTGGAAGTAATTATTGGAGACTATGGGGCGTCTACCGAATTTGAGCTAAGAGACAGAATAGTGTGTACCTTATATTGGTGTTTTTTCAGTCCACTAAAGTTCAGTAAGGTCTATAAAGTTCACTAAGCTCGCTTAAGTCCGTTCCAAATACAATTATAGCATTGGATTCAGCATGAATAGGACTTAGATAGTTCAACTTATTTACGTGAAAGATCCAGTATATTTATTCTGACTTATGTTACTTAATTGTTAACTGTCTTTTGGTTTTATTATTATTATTTTTTTTTTTTATGGATTTAATTATTGTATTGAATATTGTTTAGATTTTCGCTATTTTGACCTAGTTCATAACCTATTGTTTGTTCTTACGCACTGACAATGGATAATATTTAAAGCTGAAAGCAGCTTTAAAAGGCAGCTTTCAATGTTCTATGTTCCTCTATAATATGTTTAAGATGCTTGAAATAAGAAAAAAAATCAAGAACAGATAAAATAATAACAAAATTCAAAATCCACCAATAAAAATAGGACTACCTACCAAATTAAAGAAAAAAAATGCATCTGAAAAAAATATTTAAAATCAAAGCTTTTGGTGATTTGCAGTAAAATTCAAGGAGGGTTATAATATTTAAAATATTAGTATATCTATGAAAAATACAGAATAATAATAAAAAATATATATCAACCTCCAAGATAAACTTTAATTTAGCTAAAATGCATTACAAGCAACAGTTCTAAGTTTGCCTTTTTGCAGTATTATAAGAAATTATATTCAAATTAATTTTTTAAAAAATTATATAAATGTGATTTTAATTTAAATTTATAGTTAAATCACAAAGTAAATAAATAAAATTATGAAAAAATCTTTATTTATCATCCCAGTAATATACAGAAGTAAATTACTTCTGGAATTACCAAAAGTAAAACACAATTATATTTTTTATTAACAATTACTTCTCATAATTATCTAATTAACCTAAGCAAATAAATAAGAGAGGAGAAAGAAGTCCAAAAAACAAGTACATAAACATTTAAAAAAAAAAAAAAAAAAAANAAAAAAAAAAAAAAAAAAAAAAAAAAAAAAAAAAAAAAAAAAAAAAAAAAAAAAAAAAATCAATTACAAAAAGTTAAATTCTCTATCATAAGTATTGAGACCTTTTAAGAAGTGTAGTAGTATTGCAACATTTTTGACCTTTTTTATACTGAACACAAGTAAATTTAAAATAGATGTTAGGAAAGTTTTTTAAATTTAGAATTTTAGTAAGTTTGACAATTTTATAAACGGACAATTAGAGGAACCTTTTCCTGGCATCTGGTCCTGGTGCCGCGCCGTTTCAAGTTTTCCTTTGCTCTAGTCTCCCAACCACTTGCCAGAGAGTTGCATTTACACGGCGCAACTCAGTTCCATCTAAATGGAGAAATCAGGACTAACATAGAGGACCAAACAGTCGGTTCGCAGGGTAAAGTAGTGGGGGTCCATAGTTTTCCCTTCATCCAACATCCCTGTCTGGTTTCACCCACAAAACGTGACTAGAACGTGAAAGACACGTCTGGGTTTTCAGGCTGATGGAGGGTAGCCCTGAATTATGGAGACCAGATCGGTTCATCTAATCACCCCTTAATAGTGACAAACTACTGAAGTTTGTTATTAATGAAATTGTTTTGAGAGAGAGATATCAATAATTTAATTTTATTTGTGCGTGTTTATATTTATATTAATAATATTAAACAAATTTATCAAACGAGGGGATAATTAAAATAAAGTGGATAAGAGATTCACTTAACCTTAGGTCCCTAGTACTAGGTCCTTACGAAACCCCAAATATACTTAGGGCCAAAACTTAATAATAAAATTAAGTCAATAAGTTTAGGACAGTCAGGGTTTTTAAGACTACTGCATTGTACATGATCTAAGCACTGCAGTACCATTTAAAAGTAGCAGTAGTAGTCTTGTACTTCCTACTAGAACGGGTAGGACGAACCACTTGTTCGAACCTTGCAATTGGGCCATCACTCAGGCCCTTTGTACGCCCCGTGGTGGAGAGTTCCAGCCACTTCATACATCATATATTTGTACTTTGTACCGCCGAAGCGACTATGATGTGATCAATAGTGGGCCATATAAATCAGAGTGTCACGGCGAGGAATCGAACCCCATCTCATTCCACTCATGATTCAGTGATGGCCGAGCAGACGTGGTTTAACCCACACGGCTACGCTGCCTCACCCAGTATCATTGAAAATAGATATTTTTTCATGATCTTAGGGGGGAAAGATCCCGCCCTCATATCCGCACCTCCCTGCTACCTGAGTGTCTTTGATAAACCTGACTGTTCAGGTGGCTGTCTTCGAGACAGACAGTTCAGTCTAAACTGACAGGCTTGCTGGATCATGTGTGCCTGCCTAAATATACCTCTAGCCACTCATTTTATATTTTAAATTTAAACTTAAATTCAATATTTTTTTAATACTCAAGCACTTTAAAATAATTAAATAATTTTGAGAAGTAATTACCCATTTAAAGTATCACAAATTTTCAAAAAAATAAAAATAATCAAATAATTAGATGAAGAAGAGCATAAAAAAAAACTTATAAATTAACAATTTTAAAATTTAAACATTCAACAATATAATTTATTAAAATACCTAAAATTGCTGCAAATAATATTGCAAGCAAAAAACAATTTTTTTAATTTCCAAACAAAATGAATAAACTTATTTTCAACATCAATAATTTCGTTTTTAAAGAATTTTTAAAATAATAAATACAAACAAAATGGTAACATTGTAATTAAAGCTTAGTGTTTTTTGTTTCTAAGTGTAAATAATTAAATTTTTTTTACAAGGATTTTGGATAATTAATCCTTATGATATGTATTTAAAATTAGAGCAACCACATGTCAAGCCATGAATCGGTGTGGAAAATTAAAATAATGCCAATCAGTATCTAAGAATATTATCATTTTTAATTAATAAAGGAAAGAATATACTCGACGTAATACTATATTAAAAGATGCGGTTATTTTGTCTTATTTGATGCTACAATGATTTTTTTTTTTGTCCAAAAATGTTAGATATTGACAAATTAATTGGTCAATATTTTAATATAGTTATCTGTCAAGTATATTCTTTTAAGTAACAATCTATAAACAGATGGATTAAATCAGAATTTTAGTACAAATATTAATCAAATAAGAAATTAATTGAAAAATAATAAAATATAAATTAGACAAATTTTGTAAAATATGTGCTATATTATAAAGTTTTGAAATTGAAAACATCTTTGATCTGATAATGACTGAATATGTTAAAGGACATTCATCAATGCCAGAGCAAAATAGAAGGAAAGATATTTATAGCAGTGTGGGAATTTGAGAACTTGTCACAATAGATTGCCTCTTTTTGTTGTTGACGGCATTTCTTCTTGTTATATGAAATTCCCATGTTTTAGACAAACTACTATAAAACTATTTTAAGCACTTATTCTTAGATTATGAACAAGATGTGGCCATAATCAGTTAAGGTGGGTTTACACCTGACATTTATTGCATAACATTTATGTCAGACAGAAATCTCAGTAGTGTAAACACTGAAAAATTTATATATCTGAGATTTCAGCAATAAGTGTCAACACTTCTATAACAACAGATGTTTATTATCTGATTATTATATTTTTTGTACATTTATTGCAAATATAAGTATTGCGAGAAGTGTCAGACATATATCTTCGACATAAATCTCAAGCAATTTCTCTCAGATGTAAACACTCAAAGTAATTTCTGTCTGACACTTGACATTTATTGCCGGAGAGAAGTGTCAGGTGTAAACGCACCTTAAGATT
>KZ652126.1:26988-37102 GCA_001010745.2 Gerris buenoi
ATTTTCAGTCAAAAGTAAAATCTTGACATTCTTTGTCGATTAAGTTCAAATAAAACTTACCATTAACTAAAGGTATAGACTACACTTTTGAATACATTGACTTTAACTCACCGTGAGGCAGCCATGAACTTACAATCCTTTGTGTGTAATTTTATAAACTCTTACGTCTATTTTTAGAATATAAATGACTGACTAAATAACTATTAAGACAAAGGGATGTTTAGCCCAATGTACTTTGAGACAAAGGAATATCACACTTCTGTTTTTAAGAGGAGTAGCAGTCTAAGGGGCCTTTCACACCAAAGATGCACTCTGCGTCCTGGTCGCAAGTGGCATGTACGTCTTGCATCCTTATGACACGAGCGTGCACACCGAAGTGGCACGTGCTACTTGCATCTTCTTATATCTTTTGTTGGAACTCCTCAGTTAGTTCAGTGCATTTAGGTTTAAATGATGAATTATCAATCATCCGACTCTTCAGGCGATTAAACGATAATTTTGGCTTGTGCAGTCAGAAAAATACGGGATCTGTGAATCAAATACGTATTTACGATGATGGAGCGCGTATGTAGACCCGCCAAATAAGAACGCACGCTAATAAAACACCTGCCTCGTTCAATTATACAGTCCGGTGTTTAAGATGCATGCACCTTGCCACCAGGACACATGCATCCTGCGACTTGCTACTTCGGTGTGAAAGCCGCCTAAATGTAACTCTGACCACACACTAGTCTGAAAAATCAATTTTGCAAAGAAAAATGATTCGCCCAAATAACAACATCAAACCTTCATAAAGAACCTATAACATATCAAATCCAATCAAACAAATGTCGACCCTCAACTCCCAGCTGAGGATCTAGAGATCCTATTTTATAGATATAATACAATAAAAGCAATAATACTCGAGTCACTATCACACGAAAACCAAAATTTTATGAGAACCCCAAAATAACAGACAAGACTATAAGGCTGATAGACATAATTAGGAAATGTGCAAAAAATAAAACAAAAAGTAAAATTCAATATCTTATGTAAAACAATAAGATCTGAAACAAATAGACTTCGAAGATCCTGATAGGGTAAGCGAAACAAACACTAAAACAAAGATAAAATTTGATACCTTGCCTGAAAAAGCACAACGAAACAATGACGAGAACTCATCTGGACTGCGAAAGAATTCTACAGGAAGCTTTATGTTGGTAAAGAAACCAATTAAATTATGATAATTCGAAATAACTCTGAAACAAAAAACCTAACACTCACCTCCGATTCTTATCTGTAAAGTAGAAAGTAGGATCTGTAAGTAAAATGAACTTGTGCTGGACAAGTTGCGAAAATTGAAAACACGAGGACCAACAGGTCCAGGTCAGACACAGTGGAACTCCTCACTGGAGGCCTACGTCTATAAATCGACCTAGCTCTTATGCAAACAATACAAGGGGATAAACAAAACAAAATAAATTAATTAATTAATATAAATAAATAAATAAATAAAATAAAAATTAAACAGACAAAAATGAACAAAATGGAAAAACTATGGATGAGGTAGAGGATGTAAACTAAGAATGATCATTTATAGAATACATATCATAAATGCAGTTAAAAAATGTCATAAAAAGATGGTATAGAGCGCTGTGTAAGCCTGCAAAATGTATGTGTGCATAACAACCGAACAGGTGCTATATTATAAGCTTAGATTCAATATGAAAAATTGTGCAACCTAATAATAATGTATTGTGAAAAGAGTAACTTTAGTTAATTATAAATATTGTAATAGAGTGTGCATAAACTGTAAAATTAAGCCTTATTATTATTATTACACAAATATGGGTATGTATTACAATATGTTGACTTTAAACGTAGGTTTTATTAATTTGATTAGAATCCCACAAAATAAATTAAAATAGAAAACTTAATTGAAGTTCATATTTAATTATAAAATCGAGTGGATAAAGTGATCAACTAATTATGTATCCTTATCATATACCCTGTTTGTTTCTTCGTCACTTTGTTGAATTAAAACTGCGATTTTTTCTTACATTACAATAGTTGAAATAATAATAAACAAAGAGACAATAAAATGATAATGTTATTCAGAATAATTATAGTTGTTTACTCAATTTTATAACTTAATATATTATCATGATAATTACAATTATTTTACTGGTTTGAACAGAATTATCAGTATTATGAGTGTCTATTAACCTAAGCAGATCGAATTCTCTAATTAAATTAAACAAAAAACGTAACAATGATTTGAATTGATGCATTAATCTTAACATACTTCAAATAGTTAGGAAATAAAATTTGGATTTATTTATTGTAATAAAATGGTTTATATTTCGATTCATATTTTTAAAAAATGCAAGTTTAGGAAGTGCACCTCTGGAAATCACATCTGGGAATGAAATATTTGTGACTTATTTTTTATTATCAATAAAAAGATAAATAAATATCTTGGATAGTTGGTGTTCCACTTTAATCATATCAATAGGTGTGTAACGAAGCAGTTATTTCCATCCTGTATAATGAAAAACATTGTTTTATAAAGAGTAAATGATAAGATGCCCCACACAAATGACTGAAGTAATAAATTCGTGAAGAAGTGACAATCTGGCGCACTTAATTTGAAGTTGGTAATTTGATGGGAAAAAAATGTCCACAAGATTTTGAGTTTTACAACAGAAAATTAATTGTCAAAATCTCTTCTTATTTTATTATTCAGTGATCAATTACCGTGTTGAACAACAAGTTCAATCTAGTTTAAATTGAAGAGTGATATTTAGTACATACCTAGTTTAAAATGTTAGTCAGCTCATAAGTAATTTTCAACTTTTAACCATGCATGTGTTTTCCTAAAATCAAAAATAAATTATTTACTCAATATTATAATTCTTGTCTCTGGCTAAAACCAGTAAAAATTTAAATACATTAATTCAACAGAAGTTGATTTGCTTCTGCTCTGCTCCGGATTCTGTTAATAAATAAAGTAAAATATATTCAAGTAAATACATATACATATTCATTGATAAAACTGCAGAGTTTTGTAGGCAATGTATTTTTAGAATAAGAACTACTCTCAATATAATTCAAATATCAAATATTTGAAATTATAACTGAAGTTTAGTTTCACTTCCACATCTCAGATTGATATTTGAGTTTTCTATCTGTAGCTCCACGTGGATTTAAATTCTTCTATATATAGTAATTCATCATGTCGATTGCCGATGCCATGGACAGGAGTGATTTAGATTTATTTTTGGTCATTTTATCTGAAGTCAAAGCGAAAATCGTTTGGCTTCAGGGATACATAGTGCCGGATTGAGTTAGGCGTGGGAGGCAGATGTACCTTGTTTGCGGAGTGTGTATTGTTAACTAAAAAGCCGGGAGACCTGTCAATAGTTGACTAGATCGGATGTGGAAGTAAACGAACATAGGTCGACCTTGTCCTCGTCTAGTATAGCACAAACAAAGCTACACACTCTCAGAGTATTATAATATAGAACATAAAACCTCTCACTGGTACAGGTGTCTGAAACCGACCTTCGATATTAGCGTCACGTTCTCAACAATCCTCAAAGAAACTATGAATTGAATTATGATGAGAATATCATCAGTGGAACTCCTAATTAAAAATAACTTCAACTGTGAGAATTATCTAAATCACAATTGCTTGGGGATTTAGGTTCGATCGCCCTCTAAAATAGATCATTATGTTATATCATTACTAAATAAAATTATTTATAATTATCATACATACATAAATATTATTTATAATTATTCTTATCACTCGCTTAAAATAAAATAAACAAGAACAATATGATGATTTATAAGAGAATTATTTAATTTTATATTCTGTTAAAGAATTTCGATTTCTAATTCCGAACAACTACAAGTATAATAGAAATAATTATATTGTATTAGTCTTCTATAGTGTGGGTACACCATAGAAGACTAATACAAGAAAATAGAGGGATAACATTTTTTTTTTAAATTCTTTAAAAATTTAAAAAAAAACCAAATACATAATAATAAAGAGATGAGTTACATTGATCGATATTTTTTGGTAATCAATCATATGAAATGAGTGTACTTTTATTTTGTACATACTTTAATAAAAACACACTGGTAAGTTAATCTAAAATAATCTATAATTGTCAAAACACGAAAATAACAATCAGACGATCGCTTCAAGTCTTTCGGTTATTTTGAATAGAAATATTACATAGACTGGTCCAAAGAAACAAATAGGTGTACGTACTCAGATATAACCCTATATAATAGTTCCAACACTTAAGATGAATTATTATTTAATTAACACTTTACTCACTTTAGGGGTCTTTCACACCAAAGATGCACTCTGCGTCCTGGTCGCAAGTGGCATGTGCGGTGCGTCTTGCATCCTTATGAAACGAGCGTTCACACCGAAGTGGCACGTGCTACTTGCATCTTCTTATCTCTTTTGTTTGAACTCCTCAGTTTTTTCTTTGCATTTGGGTTTAAATGATGAATTATCAATCATCCGACTCTTCAGACGATGTGTGAATTAAATACGAATTTTCGATGGTGGAGCGCGTATGTAGAACCGCCAAATAAGGACGCACGCTAATAAAACACCAGCCGGTTGGTTCTCGAGTTGCACGTGCCACTTGCATCTAGGATGCACGTCGCACGTGCTACTTCGGTGTGAAACAGTTATATAGTCATGCCACCATGACACATGCATCCTGCGACTTGCGACTTCGGTGTGAAAGACCCCTTAATAAATACAAGACGACAGATTTTCAGTCTCTTTCGCAGAGCAATATACCTAACTATGGATGACACAGGCACAGTCAAAACAATAGCTGGGAACAACGGTACAAAACTTCAAGCATAGATAGAATTCTTTACAATAAATTGCCTAAGCACAAGTAGGCATAATTATAAAAGCAATAACAAATAAGTAACAGTAACAACCTACAGACCTCATTTAATATTAGGCAAATGTTTAGGCTCGGTCAAAAAAATAGACACTAGACAAAAGCGGTGTATATATAACTCATATGCCACACATGTTTATCTTTATCAAACCAGAAGACTTATAACCACAGAACATCATTCGACCTGGACCAAAATAATAAAACCAGCAAGTTTTTTAACCATTTAATGGAAAATAACCACAAGTTCACCAAAAATACTTACGAATTAGTTCATGTATGGGAATACAGCCAATTATATACATGAGAATAAGAACAAGAAATGACACTGATTTGTATGTCTAGTATAAGGTGAAAAAACTGGATTCTATTAGAGAATTTAGAGATACACAAAGCCTTAAACAACCCTTATTTAGAATGTTTTAAGGAACCAAGCAATTTAAAAAACTCATTATAGAAGAATTCATCACAGAATACTTTATTATAGAAGAAATAAATACTTTTATCTACGATTGATACGAAATATAAACATTGCATTTCTGTTTAGATGCGTAGAAAGTTGTTCTTTACGTATTTATATTCATTGCGCATGCGCATCTCATAAATCAGAAAAATTCCTCTTCTTTACTCCCTAGGATGGTAAAAAAGAAGAATTCTTCACCTTAACGCACGATTAGCGAGTTTGTTTACATTTAACAAAACTAATTTACTGTTTGTTTAATTAAAGTAACAGTTTATATCGAGATTTTAGTGAAAAACAATTAGTGATTTAAGTGATTATGACGAAAATGAGGACAATAAATACGCCCCCGAAGTAATTAATTCGGCGCAAAATACAATGAATTTCTGTTATCTTTATTTAAAGGGAAATACGAACTTATATACAAGAAAATAATATTTTTTCTCTATTTATTATTAAAATCCAACAATCGTAAATAAAGTACGGTACGCAACTTGTGCGAAAACGGCATTTTGCATGCGAGTGTGGAGTTTGCATCCCGAGCGACAGCGAGGGTAGTAAAACCACACGAGCTAGACGCGTAATGTACTATTTTACATCTGTCATCCATATACCGTGCACTGAAAAATATTACTTTACTGGCACCATATGTGGTCAAATTATCTTTGTGTTACTTATAGGTGAGTTAATAAAAATCACGGGATTCTTTCATCCAAAACTTATCTACCTGAAGTGGGTCTTAAAACGCACAACCTTCGTATAGATAGGGAAAGAATACTGGATAAAATTTGATCAGTTATAACAGTAACTAATAAACTTTATTTTTTCTGATAACATTTCATTTGAAGTAGAATAGGGTAGGCCACAAAAAAAATTGATTAAAACCTTAAAGATATATTATTTCACACAAAATATAAGTACAAAAAAAGGCAACTAAGTTACATTTAGATATCTTAGAATGTAATCTGCTTTTGGCATTTAATGGTTAGTATTTTGTATTCTGTTGTTTTGTGGAAACATTTATTGGCAATTAATAACGCGGAGTGGCACTGCACAGATATGATATCTAATCAATTCATCTTCTCACTTCTCAGTGAAATAAATATGTGTACAAAAGTTTATATAGTTTATACATTATAAAAGTTAAATTATATAAGTTAAAGTTTATACATTATATAAATAGTTCTTAAATTATGGCCCTCACAAGAGTAGAATGAGCAAAAATTTGGATAGAGTAGACACTGATTCCATGCCAGAAATAGTAAAATCATAATATGCCTTAAAAAACCAAAACAAAAATCCAGTTAAATGTAAGCTACATCTCTTGCACTTGTTTATTCTGTTAAGAGTGTAAAAATCGGTCAAATTTGACGAAAGTTCAAACTCAAACCTTGAGAATGCTTAGAATTGTTAAAAAATAAAAAAAATATAATAAACTAATAAAGAAACGGACATGGGGTAAACATTTGCAAAACTGCTGCCTCCAGCTTTAACTTATTCACTACCAAGAATTGATATTGAGAAAAACAAAAGCTTGCTAAACATCTAGTTAATAACTACAACGTATAGTGCCATATTAGCTTATAAAAAAGATTTATTTAGAAACATTATTTGCTTATACATAGTATCTACACTATAAAGATAAACTAATAAACATTTAAACTTAAAATTTACATGAACGTTCACAGAGCATTTATTTTACAAATAAGGTACATAGACAAAATAGAATGGGTTTGGACGTTTGGATATCTTATAAGCCAGACTACATTAAGAGCTTATCTATCCGGAATAGAAAAGTAATTTTAGTGTAGTAGTTATGAAATATAAAACTAATTTACACGAACAAAATTAGCCTTTTTTGAAGGAAGAGAAAAATTTAAAAATACAAAAATACAATGTAAGAACATTGTCTTTAGGACTAACAAATGCAGTTTGATTTAATCTTATACATATTTTATTTAAAAAAAGTAATTTTTAAATTTGTTTAGAAATACAATTTTTCCAAATAGTGTACTTCATATTTATATTCATTAATATAAAATATATATACTTTTTAAATTAAATGATCTTAATATGTATATAAAATAAAACTGTTGATATATTTTTACAAATGAAATACATTTTTTTACACCTTGCATACCAAGCCAGTCATATTTGTCCTATAAAATATAAAAATGTAAAATAACACCGATCTTAACTAGTGGAAACTGTTTCGACTAAATACAATATATATTTTTTAACCTCAAATACTAGAAGCAAAGACCAGCAGAAAATATATTTGTGCTAAGAACTAGAAATATGTGTGTATAACAAATTAAATCACTGAAACTCTAGATTATTAAATGCATTATTATTAGATTATTAATCATAGTTATTGTTACATTGTTACAATATTTTATATGTTTATATTTATACTCCAGTCACGAGGAGAAGTCCACCGTGCGTTTGGTGCAGTAAATGATTTTATTTTTTTATGTCCTCAGGCATGATTAGGAGACGTCAAATCCAAATTTGCGACCTCTAAATCAGGGCGCATAACTTTCGGTGGGCTAAAAACCACGAATTTTTTGCTCATTGTTCGGTTTTTCGCTTATAACTTGAAAACGGCTGGTTCTGTCGAGAAATGGTTCAGTTCAAAATTAAAGAACACTAAATTTGCAACAATTTTTATATACCGTATTTTTCCCTAAACCCTATGCTTTTCGAAATGTAGCTTCAAAGATGCAATATTTTTTTGAAAATATAAAAAATAATATCTTTTCTGGGGACGAAAGGGGTCTTTTTTAGTTATCCCTCCCCCATACAGTGATTTTTTGGGTATATCCTACCTATAGAAGTACAAATAACCACCACTAACCATAACTACTAACCACTAGTAACCAATACTAACCACCACTAACCAACAATAAACTAAATTTTCGGGGTTCTTTGTTCATCATTTCTTGTAGAGCACTAAATTTGCATCTTTTATATTTCACATTTTCTTCTAAAACCTATATTTTCCGAAATATAGAGCTTCAAAGATGCAATATTTTTTTTTTTGTAATAACTGCAAAACCCAAGTTGTGGAGGTTAGTGGTGGTTATTTGTACTTCTAGGAACTAGGTACTAGGTAGGTTATACCCAAAACATCACTGAGTGGGAGGTATAACTAAAATAGACCCCTTTCGTCCTCAGAAAAGATGTTATTTTTGAAATTTTCAAAAGAATAATGCATCTTTGAAGCTCTATATTTCGGAAAATATAGGTTTTATAAAAAAAATGTGAAATATAAAAATTGTTGCAAATTTAGTGCTCTACAAGAAATGATGAACAAAGAACCCCGAAAATTTAGTTTATTGTTGGTTAGTGGTGGTTAGTATTGGTTACTAGTGGTTAGTAGTTATGGTTAGTGGTGGTTATTTGTACTTCTATAGGTAGGATATACCCAAAAAATCACTGTGTGGGGGAGGGATAACTAAAATAGTCCCCTTTCGTCCCCAGAGAAGATGTTATTTTTTATATTTTCAAAAAAATATTGCATCTTTGAAGCTCCATATTTAGAAAAGCATAGGGTTTCGGAAAAAATACGGTATATAAAAATTGATTAAAATTTAGTGTTCTTTAATTTTGAACTGAACCATTTCGTCGACAGAACCAGCCGTTTTCAAGTTATAAGCGAAAAACCGAAAAATGAGCAAAACATTCGTGGTTTTTAGCGCACCAAAAGTTATGCGCCCTGATTTAGAGGTCGCAAATTTGGATTTGACGTCTCCTAATCATGCCTGAGGACATAAAAAAATAAAATAATTTACTGCACCAAACGCACGGTGAACCCTTTTTGAACCTCTCGTGACTGGACTATTAATGTATTAATACTATTTTAAACATATAATAAGACTATCTAAAAGCTTCGATATGAATTATTTTAGGAGTAAGAGTAAACTCTTTTAACAATAAGGGAATTATTTTTAATAAGGGAACAATATATTTTTTGGGGGTTTGTTATTAAGAAGGCGCAGAAAGAAGAGAAAAAATTGAAATACACTAAAACATCTTATGGATCTCATTTTTTTATGTTTTCAGATAAAAAAGAAAAAAAAAAAAAACCTTTACGTGAGTCACAAATTTCATTAAACTTTTATATTAAGAATATTACATTATTAATTAAATTGGTAAAAATATTGGCAATTTAAATTATGTATATATATATATATATATTTTTTTTTTTTTTATATATATGTTTTTTGTTTTTTTAAATCCTGTCATTAATGTCGAAAAGGAGTCATTAAAGTCATTTTAAAATAGCGAAGCAAGCCTTATTTGCAAAATTAAGCTATAAGTACAAAGAAATTGTAATAATGAAATTAAAAAGAAAAATCAGCCACATATATAAGCTCATGCCTTTTTAATTAAAATCTTACCTTATTTCTCTTTCACACAGTGAACTATAAAATAATACGTCACTCTTAGATTAATGTAATTGTTTAAATTTAACAAATTTTCCATTACCTTTAAAAACTTTTTTAATGTTCTGTTCGCCACTAGAATTCACCACTAGAACCACTAGAATTCATTATGTATTTTTTTTGGTTCTAAGATAATTGATCGAAAGATGAAGATGAAGATTCTTCTTTACCAGGGGTGCCCAAAGGGGGGATTCATGGCGCAAAGTGCGCCATTAAAAAAAAAATTGGGGGGGATTTTAAAAAATTTGGGGGGGATTTTTTAAATCTACATGAACATGAATCTGAAG
>KZ652126.1:38143-50954 GCA_001010745.2 Gerris buenoi
ACCTTAAGGCTCTACCGCCCTTTGAGGTTAGGAAAAGCAGTAAAATTAAAATTATACTGGTTCTAAGCAAGATATCAAAAATCTAATCACAGCCTTCGAGTTTTATCGTTGAATTAAAATAGCGCCTGTACTATTTATCATAGGAAATTGAAATAGGGCTCAAATTGTGCAGAATTAAAATTAGGAATGAAACCTTTTTTTTTTTTTTCTCTTTATTGATTATCACAACTACATAAATTTTTAATGTTATAAGTGATACTGATAACAATGTTTTTGGACGGTGAATTACATGATAAAGGTAATTAATCCATTGATTACTCCTTTTGGCGTGAATGATTCAGAATATGGACAATTTAAAACAATAAAAACAAGAGAGTGAGAAAAGAAGCAGCTAATTGAAAAAATATAAAATAAAAATAATTCTGAGTTA
The DNA here is from genome assembly GCA_001010745.2 of Gerris buenoi. Lineage (NCBI taxonomy): Eukaryota > Metazoa > Arthropoda > Insecta > Hemiptera > Gerridae > Gerris > Gerris buenoi. Next base: position 38,574 of record KZ652126.1, read on the forward strand.
ATTGATAATTAATTATTAATTTAGAGCCACATTTAATAGATCTCGGGGCCACTGTCTCTTCAGGCGGCGAGGAGGATTATCAGGGATGGATTGGGAAGAAAGGAGTTCTACTAAAGGATTAGGGTGATTTAATAAGGACTCGTGGAATTTATGGTATCTGGATATAGATAGGTCGCGGACAAAAGGGATATTGAGATCATTATGGAGGGTGAGGTTGGATACGTAAAAAGGAGCATCGGCGATTTTACGGAGGATCTTTGATTGAAGACTTTGTAGTCGGCGGGAGTTGGAAGGCTTGGTGCTACCCCAAACTTCCAGACCGTAGGTCCAAGCCGGTTTTAAGACTGCGTTGTAGATAACAAGTTTATTATTCAGTGTAATCTTGGACCTACGATCTAAAAGACGATCTAAATTTCATTGTAAAGTATAGAAATAACCTGTTCACCATCCATAATAATACTGAAATTGATAAAACCCAACAAAACAGTCTTGGGACGTCCGACAGATCCAAAATGTTTGGATGTGTCCGACTACTTGGGCACGTACTCGGGCGAGTTGGTCGGGCCTAGAGCACACTCACACTAGTACTACCCTTAAGAATAGGTTATATATGTTATATGTAGGTTAAAATGATGGATGGCCAGACTTGATTGGTCGGACGGAATTAGGCTGAACACTTCTCGCCGAAGTATATAGATCCTATGTACTAAGTATATCTACGGTCGGCCAAATAGTAGGATATTTAAAATTACACGTTTATGTTTTTATTTTGACATAACATATCAAATAGGAAATAATAATAAATAAACAGTTAATCACGAAATCTTTCGGGATCGTTTCTTTCCCATATTACTGTAGTAGTAATTTTTTTTACTAGTATACTGTGGTTGTGGTTAGTTTATCTGGAAAAAATATAATATAAAAATTCTTCACTACTACCGCTCTACCTATTACATTAACAGTAATATTATAATAAATAGTAAAGGTTTTATTTTAGTCACAAGAAAATAATTAAATAAATTATTCAATTCAATGCGTTACGTGAGTAATAGAGATGACGAATAATTATTGATGAAATATTGTTAATTATCATGTATATCTCGAAGGCCATTATCATATTATATCAGATCTTTTGATAAAACAGTGGTTTTGCTTCAGCCTATCAATAATAATTAGTACATTAACTTTTGATAGACAGTTCGCTTATTTTAAAATATTTAACCACTCCCTAGAACTATAGTTATAAAAGATCTATAGGTATACCTTTATTTTACAACACATAATGATTTTAACTTGTTTTTCATTTCTTCCACCCTGTTATCTTTTGTAAAAGAATTAAGAAACGTCTTTTAAGATTCTAAAAGGCTTAAAATATAATATTTTTCGAGAGAGGTGTAACCGGTTTTTATTTTGGTTAGGTGTCAGGTTTTAGCTCTGACAGATAGTCTCATTAAAAACCAAAAAGAATAATCAGGTCATGATGGACTTAAGATCTTAAGATATTTTATCTTATTTCAGGTTTCCGATAAAACAAATGACCATTTTTTTCAAAATGGTTATATTTAAGTCCAATGTATTTATATTTTATTAACTTTGACCGCAACTTGAAATTACAGGGTGGATAAATTTACGACACCTACGGATATCAATTATAACAGCTATCTAAAATAATATCTATTATAACTTTAGATTTAATGCTTCAAATTTGCATTTGGCCGCTTGGAAATTTGCAGTGTATAATATAATGGCTTTACCTCCATGAAACAAATTTGCTAAATACAAATATTCCTCAATAACATTATTACGGAGGTTCAGTGTATCCATCAAAGACCCTATCCAAAGAATAATACATGCTCGATAATACGAAAGAGGATAAGTATATTCCAGGCTAATTTTAAATTAAGATCCTGATCCCTTTATCCTCTAAAGAATTAAAACTATTAAAACGTTTGTTATCTAATATGTTTTAATTTAAGTTAAGAGTAGTAGCTTTAAGAAGAAGTTAAGTGAAGAATGAAGTGATATGCAGCTTCTAATAAAGTATCAACCTTTTATACCTCTATTCTGCTTGTCCTATATATAATAAGAAAAACCACTCTGACAAATTCAAATAAAACTTTCTAATAGTCGTAGAGATGTCGAATTTTAATCCCATAAAACCTAATTTAATTAATTTATTATTAATAAAATGTCCAACAAGTATTTGCTTCCATTTCGGTTTCGATTTTAGTGGGGACAAGTTTATTTTTATCCCTATTTTTTAAACTAATTTTTCCCAGGAAACCTTACTTATATGGTTAAAAAATTATAATACAATTTTATCTATCTATATTATTAAAAAAGTTTTGTAAACAAACAAGTTCAGTGAGGGTGAAATATATTTAACTGTTTGTAAGAGTGCGATTGAGATAAGAAGGGTTAGGGGGAGGTTCTCGGGGGGAGAAAGGGGAGGTTCTCATAGTAAATTCCGCTCAAGAATGAACTGTCATTCCCGAGGCAATAAACAAAACGCGGGACGGGGTAATAAAGAAAGCGCATTGTTTGTTTACATGCCTTAATCAAAAAGTGACAGCTTTCAATACACAACAAATCAAAACTATTTTGATAAGTTATTAAATCTATTTAAAGATTAACAAATCAAAACAAAAACCTTTACTTTTATCGGTAGTAAATCATAAATGTTATCTTAATAATTATAACGTTTCCCCCCAATGCCCCAAATTAGGAGCTAAAATGTATATATCAATTCTTTTTATGTCAAATTTCATTAAATCTGCCCACTAGTTTAAGATCCACAGACGACTGACGATGGAAAGATACAATTTTTGTATATGAATAAAATAATAATAAAATGGCTTGTAGTTAATAGATAACATATACAACACAAATTTCCCCAAAATCCTCATTTTGAATGGAAACCATTCAAAGTTTATCTCTCCTATAAATACACATTGTCGAGGTCGAGGGTACATACAGAAATGACTTTTTGGATTTTTGGAACGAGGTTCCTTATTGTTCTGGAACCCGGGAGTGAATCCGAAAAAAAAAAAAAAAATCACCAAGCGCAACCAAGCGTCACGAAATCTACCGATGACGATAACTTGTGTAAAAGTTGACATAGTTGAAATTTGGAACACATGATAATTTTACCAATGCCCAGGACGAGTTCGTTGGACAACGTTATCCGCCCAAGCGTTCACAGGCAACGCTCGCGTAAATGAGCTTCAAATTTAAAATTGGAGTTTTAGGACGGGAAAAAATTCTAACTTTATATATATTTAATGAGACAAACAAGTTATATAAATATTTATTTTTTAGTAAAACGAACACCGACACTGTTATGAAGTGATAAAGATCGCTAAATCTAATAAAGCGGAAAAATGACTGTTTTTGTACGTACCTTAATATATATATATATATATATATATATTCATATGACTATATATTCACAGGAAATAGCAATATAGTAGAAGATCATAATAATAAATAAGTATTTTTTGTGTTTCATTCAATTTGTCGANATATATATATGTATATATAAAGTAGCATGCAAATTTCTGATTAAATCTGCTTAAATGTGAGAACATAAAAGTTATCGAGTGCGACTTCTCGTGCGTCCATCTCTATACATCTAAATGTTTAATACCATGTACATATAATATTTACACAATGCGATTATGTTTTCTCTAACCGATTGGTGTTATTGTCAATGAATAGGAATAAAACAATTTGTTGAATGAGTTAATTATTTCATTTAAAATAATTACGGAGTAAAGAGAACATAATGTCTATCATGTTGGAAAGGATGTTGAGGGTTGGTTGGTGGTTGGTCCCGGTGAGAGAGGGTAGACTCAGGGGAGGAGGGATATACATAAGGCTAGGTTTATAGTGGGGGTAAAGGCCAGTCAGTTTTCGGCCGCTACCCGGGTTACAGTGTGTAAGAGCAAGATTAGTGTTTGAAAATGGTCGCGAACAAGAGGAACAGTCGAGCGAGCGAAACTAACAACAAACCGGATCCAAATCCTTACGAGTGGGAATTCGCCAAACCACCTCATCAAGATCTCAGCTCGTGGCAAAGGACTAAGTTGTATTTATACGACAGTGAAACCAATAAGATCCTTGGAAGGACTCCTAAAGGATGGGGTAAGTTATTTCAATTTTGATGTCACTAATTTACGATTTAAATGTACACGGAAAATAAATAAATTCAATAAACAATGTCTTTTAATTAAGTGCATAGATATTTCTCTTAATTAAAATTATATTTATTATTTAATAAATAAACAAATTAACATGCAATATAATTTATATAGATTTTGAAGTCAGTTCTATAATTTTAATGATTCGATCTTTTATACCGAATACCGAACCTTATATTATATGATATAATTATATTATATTTTATTATTAACATAAACATAAACATTTTTTTATCATTTGATGAATACAAACTATACGTTAATTCAAATGCAGAAAATTAAAAACAGTATTAAAGATATATATTTCATACAAAGATAAGAATTTACTTTTAAATTAAATAGTTGTTTGTTAAAAATTTATCATTTGCGAATAACTTGGAAGTAGAACCACTTAAAAGATTTGAATTATTATCATAATTAGTTTATTTTTAATATTTATCCTGGAGCTATTATTTATTTCTCATTCATTAGCGTGTAAGTAAATCGAGAAGATTACTTAAATTTTTAATTTTACTTGAAGTTTTAACTAAATGAAATGTCAATAAAGTTTACTAAAAAAAAAAAGAAATTACATTGCTCTGTAGAATAAAATAAAATAATTAATAAATTATTTAGTAACTCAGTATTAGAGCATGTTTAAAGCCTTAGTATATTTACGAACTAAGTCATTAAAAACAAATGAAATTGTAAATGAGATGGCTAAATAAAATATTTATTTATACTAAAATAAACAATTTAAATTAGTTGCTGAAAAAACTAAAATAAAACTATTATTTATCCGAAAGGAATAATATAATGTTACAATTCCACGTAAGTTGAAACTGGTTTATTAAACGTAGCAGCTTTCAGCCTTCATAAGGCCATCATCAGTGCCGATTGAGGAAGAAAGTGAGTTTCATTTTCATTAATAAACAATAATTAGTGAGAGGTGAGTCTACTTCATGTTAGGGATCGAGGTAAGACTCAGTCTTAAGTTTGATGATGGCCTCATGAAGGCTGAAAGCTGCTGCTTAATAAACCAGTTTCAATTTACGTGCGAGACAATTTTGGTTATTCCTTTAAGATAACTTAATAGACGCTTCTATATCTATATAACTTATTAAGTTAATAGTTGATTTTCAATAACACATTTATTTTTTTGTAAATATTGTTATAGTTTGAGAATAAAATTTTCTTTGTTTTAGCTTTAGTCTCAAAAATGTTACAGTATAGATAATTATTTTTCAATATCTTAGGATTTGTTCCACTGTAATAGAAAATTTATATAAAGAATCCTCTAAAAATTGATTTTAGACTTCGGAAAAATTCATTTCAACATTCTTATACACGTAGTACTTCACGAAAAAGACCTTGTATCGAATTTGTAACACATTTTAAAAACATGTAAATCCACGAGGAGTTCAAAATCGAAATTTCACGCAATCACAATACCTTCTCATTAAAAGAGAAAATACTGTGATGGTGCGATAATTCGATTTTGAGATTTTTATGGAGTCCAAAAAAGTGGTTTTTAAAAAAATCTGACTGTCGTCTGTTGTCTGTCAGTCATCTGTTCAGACGCGTGGAGCCTAAACCACGGGGTTAATTAGAAAAATCATACCCTGTGATGAAATCAAGAAATTAATTTTAGCTTATAAAATTATATTTAATTTTAATCAAATTTCGGGCGCTTCTCCCCAAAAACTCTGGAAAAACGTGAACAAAAATTCTTTTTCGTAAAATGGTTTCGATGATTTTGATTAAACAATTCTAACATGCAGTCTATTTTACGAATCTAAACGATATAAGCTGTTTTTTCGTAAAAAATCTAGTTCCTTAGGAAATAGCTTTGCACGCAGTCAGAGAGGGGCCGTTATTTCAATGAAAGATTTTGATAAAATGTTTAATAATAATTAAATGTACCTTTGAAAACTAAATGGATAAGTCTGGGCTAAGTAATAATCAACTCCAATATGAGAAAATTTGTCTGAGTTTTCTCGGACCGATTTTTATACTAAATATTAGAGAAAGTAACAAAATCGACAAATGTATGTTGAAAAGCTTTCACTTTGTTGGAATTATGTTCTTCAAAATTAATTAAACATGTATTCAAGAGTTAAAACCTAGGTCCTTTCTATGAGGGTATGACCACCCCTTGTTCTTACTAGAACAAATATAATTATTTGCCTACCCTTATGTTCAAAAGTTAGGTGCCCTTATACCAGTAAATACAACCCATTGTATACAGTATATGTGTAATTTTCACTCAGCATTGTATCCTGTCAAAAGCAAACAGGATTCTAGAAGTTAGAGACAATAGTATTTGTCACAGTAAGGTTTTCATGCCTGTTTAAAAGTTTTTTTGTTTTTTTCCATTACTATACATACTTAGAATAGACTTTTCAGACTAGTTATAATCTATAAGGAACGAAAGAAAGAACATATAAAAATACACTGCCAATTAGTGTGGCACATAGCTTCCTCGCATCCTGTCATGAACTTTATTGTTATATTAACAGTAACATTATTGTTATATTACTTTATTGTTATAAAAACTATGAATAGTTTTAGCGATCTTTAACACTACATAGCGGTGTCGTGGTTTTACTAAAAAATTGTATTTGAAAAAAATGTTTCTCTCATTGAATAGATGAAGTTTGATTTTTTTTTCCCGGCCTAAAATTCCAATTTTAAATTTAAAGTTCACGTTTACGTGAGCGTACGCGTGAAGGCTTGGACGGATAACTTTGTCCAACGAACTCGTCCTGAGCATTGGTAAAATGAACATGTTTACCAAATTTCATCTAAATCTGACAAGAATTACTCAAGTTATCGTCGGACGTTTCATAATGCGCGGACACACAGACCGACAGACAGACAGACAGACAGACAGACAGACACGAGACCAAAAATGTTCCCTGATGTCTGAAACGGATTTCTGTCTTGGAATTTTTAAAATCGGACACATAAAAGTTTTTCATTCTCAAAAGTGAACACAATACTTCCGTTACCTTCGGTAAGCTCGGAAGCAAAATATGAATCATCAAGAATTTTATAGATAGAGGAAGGGAAGAAATATCAATAAACAAGTATCTATTGTTTTGTTATTTATATAGTATGTATAAAAAAATAAATTGGTCAAAAGTACAAATATGATTTAAAATGTTTGCAATCAATTAAATCAACTTCAAAAGTAACAAAGTTATAAATACTATACTATAATACCATATTATAATATATTATAAACGGTTTAAAGTACCCGCATTTGGCTGACAAGTACCGACATCTGGCTGTTGCCGAATTTGATCAAATCTCACTTTTGTCGAAAAAAAATGTCTTTCGTCTGTCATCTGTCAGTGCTGACGAATGAAGTTTAAACCATTTAACAGATATTGATGAATTTTGGCTTACATGTTCAGAAAATCGTACCTGTGGTTAAATCGAGAAATTAATTTTAGCTCCAAACTTCGGGCGCTACCCAAAAACTCTTAAAAAAACTTGAAAACAATTTTTCGTCTCGAGAACGGTTTCAACGATTTTGATTAAAAAAATCTAAAATGTATTCTATTGCAATACAAGTGTAACCATATTATAAGTCTTTCCTAGGAAATATCTAGTTCCTGAGAAAATACTTTCAAAAAAAGTTTTTCTTTTAAATTAATAAAACTTTTTTAAAAAAAGAACCAATTATTTTAATTTTAAAGATAGTCAAGGAGTTAGCGTGCAAAATGTGACTGACTAACATGAAGCTAGCATTTTGTCTTTTCTTGCCTTTTACATGTCGGCTAAGTTTTTCTGCGGGACATACAGTACGACATGCGTAGCTTGGCAATAGGTATTTGAAGAAAACAAACTGCTGGCCACGCCTTTTTTGGTGGACAATGTAATGTTATGGTCCTGAGGGCGAACTTAGTTAGTAAACCAATAAATCAAGTTGATAGTAGTTTGTCACTTATTTGGTGACCTCTATGATTTGGAGTAATAATTGACTAACAATAACCTATTAAGAGACGAACTACCATCAACTTGATTATTTATAGTCTACTAACTAAGTTCGTATTCAGGATTAGTGAAATCATATTTTCCACCAAAATGGGCGGGACATGGCTGCTCCCACCGTTCTTTTTAAATGCCTATTGCCAAGCTATGTCCCGCAGACGAACCTTGCCGACCACATATTCTTAAAAGGCACTAAAAGATTTACTTATACACAACATTCCAGCTTAATGTTAGTCAGACACTTTTTTGCTCGCTATATCCTGGACTAAAACTTTAAGGAACACCCATGCCAAATTTCAAGAAAAACAAAAAATAATAATAATAATAATAAAACGAATAACGCGTTTGGTCTAAGCAAATATATGCAGACGAAATGCCCGAAAAGGTCTAGTATGGAGATGAAAAGTTAAAGCATAGACCTCTCTCCACTCGGTCAATAATGGGATTTAAATTTAAAACCCTAACACTTTGTCATTTTAAAAAATAAACTCCAGCTATCTCTTTCCGTTAATACCATACATAATTAACAGATACATAAATGGCTCAGAAATGGTTAAAATTAATATTTAAGTATGATTCTTCAACACCTTATTTTTTTCCTAATTCCCGTATAAATTTTAATTTAACATGATAAATTATTGGCCCCTATTTTAACTGCTTGTGGCTAGCGAATCAAATTCCCTTTAGATATATCCCTCCCTGAACAAATATGTTTCAGAAAGTATTTAATATTTATTCAACGCCTCTTTGATAAACTATTAAAATCCCCCTTCTCGGCCAGAGATTTCAAAGAGGACAATAATAAGGCGGTGAAAGGCCATATGGTATAACATCAATAAAATGATTATACCGCTCCATTTCAAAGTGTAGAGAAATTTAACCTAATTAGCTACCACGTTAGTCGCCCTATTCGTTCAAAGAAGAGATTTGAGAGTGTAAATAGTAGTTTATTCATCCTCTCCATATCCACCACTTTAAAATAATTTATTAAATTACACCACTTAAAGATTCCCAGATTAAACCACTAAAGAATTAAATTATACCACTTAAAGAAGTGTGTATTTTAACTTGTTTTTCCTCTATGATATCTTTAAAAAAAAAAAAATCATACATTTTTTTTATTATCCAATACTTAAGATATTTTGAAAAAAAATCTATATTTTAGCTCGATGTACAATTTTATAATAATTTAACGAGAAAAAGAGAGTATTCTTTATTTCAGAGACTTTAAGCTTTTATAACTTAGTGCGTTCGTCTAACGATAAAGGGTGTATAAAAAGTAGACCGATTTGAACGGACTTCGGCACACTTCTACATCTCAGCATTTGTGACAACAGATTAGCTTTAGGATATTACTGCATACGTAATATTTTCAAGATGGCATCCAATATGGCGTCCCATTAAAAAATAAGATTTTAATAAGCATGACATGTTTTTTACACAGTTTTAAATGTCTTGAAGATTATGAAAATAGGTAGTAACTATTATTAAATAATTAATTGTCACTTTTACCGGCATTTTGAAAAAAAATAAATGTATGCTTATATGGTATGTAACTTATAATTTTAAAGCTTTTTTAAGTTGGATTAAAATTAGTTTGTCCCCAAATAATGTTTCCTGATCTTGGTCTACGCGAGTTAAGTAAAAAAAGAAGTAAGTGTAAAAAATTGTTAATCGTAATAATACTCGTAAATATAATCGTAATAATAAAATAAATGTTAAATAAAACTTTTTTACACTAGGAAAACAAAAAGGCGGATGTTTTCACATTTTTTCTATACGTGTTTATGGGTACATTCTTCTCAAAATACTACTTATCTCTTATGACATAAAATTGTGTGTTCAAGAACTCAACAATTTTTTTTTCTTACACTGTCAATAATAATCATTCTGTGTGTAAGTTCTTAGGTTAATTCAAAACCCAAATGTAGAAATTCCAAATGTAGTTAAAATTTATCAATTTCTCAATTTCTTTATTTCACCTCAAGATATGAATGTTTAGTAAAAATGTATCTTAAATATCCTTGAAATCGGTCAAAACAACCAATCATAACTATCTATATTAAGTTAATTTGTAATTACATTTTGTTTAACTTAGTTTTGTTAAATGCAACGAAACCATTATAATTTCTAAGTTAATTTTTAAGTTTCTAATTATTATGCTGTTGATCAGGACGTAAAAAAATAGTTTATTATCAAAGTAACAAAACTGTTTTAATTAAGTCGGTTAGATAAGACTGATTTCAACAGAGTAATTGGTCAGTAAATCAAATTTATATATTAAATTTGAACCAAATATACATGTTAAAACCGAGCTCTTATTATGCATTTCATATAAATGTTGAAAAAACATCAATTTTTGAACTATAATTTACTTATTTAAATTATTGTATTTATAGATTAAAAAATACGATTTAGACAGCCGAGAAAATGCGATTACTTCATACATCATTAACATCGTAAATAAAATTTTTAAAAACAAATTTTAAGTAAGTTTAAATATACCTACCTTCTTATAATTCTACTACTTTATATTTTTTTAAATATAAAAAGTAATTTATATTTGTTTTTTAAGGAAGTCTCCTACTATAATAGAAGATAACTAATTAAATATCCAATTCCTTTAACAAGTCTAAGTGGATCCATCCTTGTTAAAAATATACGAATGGCGAAAAATAAAGAATTAGTTTACGTTATCTTAAACAATTAATCTTAGTTTTTCCATTAATGAAATACTATAAATTACACTTTTATTATTTTTCATTTCATTGATCTGACCTTCCTCTCAGGTGTAAGAAATTCAAGGTTGATATTATATATCCTATACTTATTTTAATGATCATATTGTTTTAAGATCGTATTCTATATATGGATTGTTCTAAAATATATTTATTATTAGATACTTTTGTTTTACACTATATTTTGTATATATTTTTGAATTCATTATGGTTGTTGTTGTTTACCTTATAGTAGGAATATAACGACGTTTATATGAATAGGAATTAACCAACCTGTTAGGAAATTACACGCTTGGAGTTATTTACGTTTACATAACAATGTACGTTCATTGAACCCACCAATGTTATTCTCTTTTTAGTAGAACCATAGAAATTGAATCAAAAGTGTATTATTTAAATTTAAATTTAGATATTTTTAAATACCATTTTTTTTATTGTTTTATGTAAAAGTTTAATATTATGGCTCTATCATTTCTTTTTTAAAGAAGGGAGAAATGGACACTAAATAGGATTATAAATTCCACAAAAGATAACAAGCATCCACATACGGTATGTAACTGATGACTAGATTTTGACTTATTTACACACCGATATGACTCATGATTTTATCATTCATATTATTGTAGTTATCTTATCTAAAATATTTCCTATTTATTAAAAGTAAGTTATTAATATTATCTTTGGACTTTATGTTTATTTGAAAATTCCTTGTTTTTTTTTTTTGTCCAATCCAGATCTAACTATATCTTCCGAATATCTGGGAAATTAGTTTTTTCCTGAAAAACCCGGCTTATATCATTATCTCATTACCGGCTTGTATTTAAAGTATTTAAAGTTATTTACCTAAATTTGGAGCCTAAATTCATTTCTCGATTTTCCTCTTAATTTTTAAACGTTACATATTATATCGTTAAAAAATAAATATCGTTAAAAAATAAGTATTACTATTATCTTTGGATTGTATAGTTTGAGAATTACCCGTCTAATCAAGATGAAAGTGAATTGATTCTCTTTATCCTTCGTTGAAAAAAAAGATGTTTCACAAAAAGAATAATAAATTTAAATTATTCTCATTCTTGAGGTTATTAGTTTGGTTTTCTATAACTTACAATAGTAAGGTTCTTAACAATAAAATTATAGATTGGACAGTTAATTCTTTTGTGAAATATCTTATGCTTTATCTTTAAAATATAATTCTTAACTGAACCAAAAGTTCAAAATAATTATTATACTGTCAAACTCCTGGACTTATAATCAATTTATATTAAACTTAGTATTTATATTTTTCATGCCGTGTTTGATATTACACTTAGTGTATAATATATATTGTTTATGGTGTTTGTTCCTTATGTTCCATTCTTCCTGCCAAATCTCTACTTACATATACTATTTATTTAGTATATATATATATATATATGTCCTAATGAGACTTACTCACGGGTCTAACGCGGGACATACACCAGCGC
>KZ652126.1:51199-63709 GCA_001010745.2 Gerris buenoi
GGTCAAGATAGATTCTATTTATGTAGAATTGTGAAACTGATATAAAGAAACACAACTCTGAGACCAATTAGTTCAAATGCAGAGCAAAGGTTTCTCTTTGTTATATGTAATTACTGAGGTTGAAAAATGGTAATTAACGTTGAAGTATTATTTTTCGCGTGACTACAAGAAATTATCTTCTATTTAAATTTTACGTATAGAATAAATTATCATACAAGTTAAACAGCATCCCAATAGAAAGATGTCAAATATGTACGTTGACATGTCTTTTACAATAAAATTATTTTGCACAAATATTTTAAAATTTATTTATTTTATTATTTTATATATTTTAATTTTAACACAGAACGGAAATAATTTCGAACAATTTGTTAATTACTTCTGAGTTCACCGAAGGTAACGGAATGTGCTTATGTGCTCTTTCTAAATAATGAAACATTTTTGTGTCAAAATCGTGGCAATAGTGTTTCAACATCTCCGTATTTGCTTCAAGAACTGAAATTAATTAAATAATAAATCCATTAGGATTTCTACTTTGATCTAAATGAAACTAAAGTCTTAAAGTTTATTTTGACTGATTCCCTGTATATTGTGTATAAGTTTATTTAGTCGAATATACTCTGTAATTTCCTTCTAACCATTTATTCTACTCATAAATTTAATATCTTACTTATAGTAAGATAATTATCATAATATAAATAACATTTATAGTGAATAATTATACGTACTTAAATAGTAAGTATAATTATTATCATATCGTTTGCCCAAAACAAAAGAATTCATATGTAATAATAATATATAAATATATAATAATAAGATAAATATAGCTCGAACATAAAAATGACAACCATGCCACAAAATATTTACTATTAAACTGAATTCAATTTAAAATAAAACAATTTATTAAACTGAACTTCAAAAACAGAAATGAGACTGATTTAAAATAAATAAAATGCATATAGGACAAAATCAGACAAAACATTTTAATATGCATAATGTTATTGAATTTAAATCCTTAAATATATCATCATCATTATTATTAACTCTAAAACAAATCCTCGCTAGCAGGTGTTTTTTATTCGCATTTATTAGCTTACATTGTCAGGGACACATATTGTAATTAATATTAAAACCACTTCTCGACTTCCTGGAAACCTGAAACTTACTGATTACGTATTGCCGATGAAAATACAATAATCTGTCTCGTTAGCTATACAAAATCGTTTTTAATAGCCGATTAATCAATAAATTTCTGGAAAATTGTGGTGGTAAAATTGCAAGTTCTTGCCAGCAAGTTACTAAAAGGATCTCTTCGGTCATAAAACTTCATAAATAGAACATTATTTTGATTTTTTTTTTTTTAAACTAAAATATTTTTAAAAAATTGCAATTTTGAGAATCAAGGTGTGCATATATTATACTTTAGTATCTCAGATATTCACTTATTTGGTTCTTTTAGGGGTAAAATGGCCACCATTTTGGAAACGCGATATAATATTTATTTGTAAACCAAAAAGTTACGGCCCCCTAAAATTTCTAAAATTTTACTTTTATATATCAACTTCTGAAAATATCATTAGATCATAGATATGTATATTTTTTTTGCCTTAAGTTTAGGACCTGTCCTAATGGGGTAGCGCAGACATTTTTTTTATCGGTTTGTTTTAATTTTTTCGGGGGTAAAATGGCCAACATTTTGGAAACGCGAGATATATTTGTAATCGAAATTTTAATAACTTTAAAATGATACCCACCTTAAAAATGACAAAAAATATTAAAGATGGCAGACATTTTTAGAGTTTAAGTCCGCAATAGCTTTTCTGTTTTTGGGTAAAAAAATTTAATTTGAACAGAAAATTTACAATCTCTAAGCCATTCAAATACTTTCTCTACATAATACAAACTATTTGTGTAAGTCAAAGTAAAAACACTGACTTTATAAGAAATTAAATAAATAAATCCTGGGAAACAGAAATGTATCATTATAAAGTTTTAGAAGCGATCTAAAAAAAATGCTAGAAAATATTTATTTAATGGTCACTAAAAAGAGCTTTTTTTATAATGTCATATTATATTGTTATAATAATATGACATATCTATTATATTTATCAATATGAAACAATTATACAAATAAAACCATATCAGACATTATTTGTTTATAAAACTGATACTAGTAAAGAAATAAATGTGTCCGTGTTTTACAATAATATGTGTAGATAGTCTGTAAAGCTATAATTATACTATATAAAAATTAAAAATAGAATCTATAATTATAATAGAATAGGTTTTTAGTTTATAAATCGTTAAGTATAATAAATCAATATATGATTAAATTTAAAATACAATTTCGTGATGCCTCTTGGCAGAAGCCGTTACACGGGCTATATAATTAATAATTATACAACTTTTATACGAAAGGATATTTAGAATAAATACATATATCAATATTGGTGAAATGTCTGATGAATAACATATTTCTTTTGTAGTCGTCAATTCAGTGGTTAACGTGGCCTTAAAAATGACAAGAATAGATTATTGACAGTCTAAATTTTGAAACTAACTAGAAGGTAAGAGGAATAAGGTTAAAGAGCGCATATTTTATGTCTATACGATTTTATGCCTAACAGATATTTTGATTAATATTTGATCAGTAATGTATAAAGTAAAGAATAAAAATCCAAATATTTTCAGTCTAGTTTGAAATAAATAATTCAACACGAATATAAATACTTAGTTTGAAGTAATTAGTAATTATAATAAATACTTTATTATTAATTTAGACTCTGAATAGGGAGTAGATATTAGGTAACGTCACCGGGTCTTTTTCATCCTATACCAGCCGTAAAAGCAGAAAAAAATTATGATTTATTTCGAATGTTTTTTTTTTTCTTTTAATATAATTTGAAAAAGAAGAATATAAAAAGGACTATCTTATTTAGTAGTTATCTTCTGTCAAATGAAAATTACACCAATTAAATCAGAGTATTTAACTACTCTATAGTCAAGTGCCACAAGAAAAAAAGTTACATTCTTATTATATTGCGACTGAAAGAATTATTATTTTTTAAAATGATCAATTATTCAATATTTTAACTAGTAATTATTTTTCAAAAAATTTAAAAAGACATAAAACTAATAATTTATTTTCAAATAATTCACATAAAGAATGTTACTAATAACTCAATGTTACAATTTATTATATTTTATTTATTTCACTTATTAATTTGTATCAAGGCTTCAATAGAAAATATAACCTTCAAATAATTAAGATAAGATGGATCCGAGTAGAAGACTTGAAATTTGTACTATGAAATTACTCGTATTGAATGAAAAGTGTCTTCTTTGCTTAAAATCTTAAAATCGGGAACTTTAATTGCACCATTTTATGAACGAAGTAAGTCAAACCATGTAAATTGCACCACTACCTCTTGAAATGAATTAAATAAATTAGTGTGAATTGCACCACTAAATGAAAATGACCCTTTGTCTAACTTAATGATTGGACTAATGGATTTTGTCACTTTTTGGTTACAAAGTGTGATGTTCCTTTGTCTAACTTAATGATTGGACTAATGGATTTTGTCACTTTTTGTTACATAATTGTGATGTTCCTTTGCCCCAAAATACACTGGACTAATTATCCCTTTGTCTTATTTGATTGTTAGGCAAACAGATATTGTGACTTTCAATTACGGAAGTGTGATATTCCTTTGTCCCAATGTACATTGAAAAAATTTCTAAATTTTAAATCTTTCTTTATTGCTCCAATTTTGAAATACATATATATTCATAAATATATAAAAGATACCGTATAATTTTACTTACAATGGAACCATTGGTATAGGTTGAAAGGAGTTAATTCAATTTAAATAGTTTGACCTATACCTTGTTCTGGAAGGAAGTGGTGTAATATACACTATTTTTCTTACTCCGTAACACATTCTTTTTTATTTCTGCTAAAAAAAGGTGCAATTTACATACATCCACACGTATGCATTTTGGTTGGACTCAATAAACAACTTTGGCAAGTTGTTTTTTTAACAATCATAGTTATTGAGTTTGAATTAAAGAATATTAATGTTTTCTAATGATCATCCCTAAAGAACCTAGAGGCAATAAGTAAAGCAACGTCTAAAATTTGAATGATTTTGTATTGGTACAGAGCCTTTGTGACAAGTCTCAGCTACGAGTAAATTGGACGACTGGAAGAGGGGTAATTAGCCCTCCAAAGAGTTTGACGACAGGCACACCAAACAAAAAAAAAATTAAAACTAATATAAAGGATTTAAAAACAATTTCATCATCCACGTCAGTCAAAGTTTTTTTTATCTTATTAGAACTTTATAATTTATTTAATTTAATCAAAATATACAATCTATAAGTAGTCTTCTAATTAGTGGGGCATATGGCTTCCTCGCGTCCTATTTATTATATTATGTACTTCTTATTAATATGTAATGATTTTATGCGTTTACCTAATAACCTATTACTGTCAAATTTATTTAATTTTCCCCCCATTATTAAATCTTTCATAATTATTTTGATTTTATCCACGAATTAAAGTATCAATTTAGCAAAATCTGAAGAGCGCAAATTAATTTGAAATGAATACCTATATAGATCTACATATTACTTTTGACTAATCATCCAAATTTTGTAGAAATCGCTGATGAGTTCTTGTGAAGATATAGGTTTAAATAAATTATATTTGTGGGCATGTGGAATAGAAATAAATGAACGCAGAAGGTTGAAACTTGAAACTTATAAGGGACCAATAATGGGCTAATTTAATTAAGCCCTAACATCCAAATTTCACTAAAATTGGGCGGCGAGACAAATAATCAACAATGTCGAACACGTAAAATATTTTCGTTCTTCAGAGCGATCACATTATCTTCCGTTACTTTCGGTAAGCTCGGAAGCAAAAAAATAAAAATAAAAATAAAAATAAAATAAAATAATAATTGCCGTTTCTTTTATCAAAATCCAAGCGAAGCGTTGAGCAAAACAATCCTATGACTTGAAAACGAATTTATAATTTATTCGCCATCTTAAGTAATGATTTTTATTAATATTAATCATTAATTATTCAATGTATAAAAACATTTTTTATTAAAATAATAATTCAAAATTTCTTAATTTTTTTTTTATCTACCTTTTATGATCAGAAGAAAACGGCAATTTATATGAAGGAAGCTTTTTATGAAAAAAGGTTTTTTTTTATGAAGGAAGTCATAATTTATTTTAACAGAGCATCAAGTGCTGACATCATTTCACCATCACAGTTATAAAAGGGTTTAGGGAGTTGACACATCAAATTCATTTTAAGACAAGACACGTAAATTATTCAGGTAACAATGACATGATGCACTTATAAATAGTTCATGACAGAGATGATTGAGCCATAATCCGGAAATTCTGAATTATTGGAGGTTTCAGGTTTCAGTTCGTATCAGGTTCAAATTTCATTTTGAAAAAATCGGCGCCTCAAACTCGAACACATCTAGAGTATGTTTTTCTGAACATGTATGTCAAATTTCAACGAAATTAGCTCCAGTAGTTTAGGCTCTACGCCTCTGTACAAACTACAGCTGATAGAATTAAAAATAAAATATATATATTTTTTTTAAATATGTAATTTAAAATTTATAGGTAAGTATGTATTCTATTTTTCGAACGCTTTTAAACGGTGTTGTTAATGAGAAGTAGATACCATTCAGATTCATTTTAGGCATAGATGGGTTTTTCCCTCTAGAAAATATCTATAATTAATTTTCTATCTCGATTTTTTTTTCTCGTGAGAAAAATTACGTCGATATTATTAGTTATAGCCATTATAACATGTGTTGTTAACATAACAGTAAAGATGCAGCTATTATCTATTATCAGGGAGATAAGAGAAAATCGTTAGCCTGTACATTTATCCTGTTTAAATAACAGATGCCAGACGCTAAATCTGCAAACATTTACCCGCCACTCAATCAACAGAAAGCTGTTAATCTCCACTCTTACACACAGGAAGTAATAAAAAAAAAATGCGAACTATACTTGATTATATAGTTATCTTTATATCAGTGTATTTTTTTCTTTCTTTTATTTAATTTTAATTATTGAACAAAGTTATTTATTATCAGGTTTATTACATCTAATTAACATAATGGCTATAGGTTTATGAAGAGAAATTCGTCTACAATTAGTAGCTTTGATTTTGCTATTAAGCCTTTTTATAAAACAAAATAAATAACTTAAAACTTATAACATTTGACCGAGCATAGTGGAATCTTGGAATACAGAAATCAAAAACAATTTAATTTATCGTAATCATTAATAATTTTATAAAGTTTTTTTCCCTAATACACCCCTGCAATTGGTAGCGGACAAATAATACTTCTTTTAACATAAATATACCAAATGAAATCTCTTATTTGCTGAAAATATTAATAATATCTCTTTTATTAGCTGTTAACAAAAAATCTTTTATTCAGAATTACGTATTTTAATTGATTACGATCAAAATAAAATCTTTAGTTTAGAAGATCGACAAATATTATGTGATATAAACATTAGTAAAATGTAAATTCCTCACTATTCACCTAATATATTTCATATTATTCGTTCGCAAATTTAAAAAAATTAAATATCTATTAATTAATTTGCATTCATGTCTGTAAATAATAAGATTAATTTATGTCTACAATAGTGGCCGTATGTGAGAATTAATAATTTACACACATTATTCATATGTAAATATAGATTAGGTTTTGTTCGTCGACTAAATCCAAGCCACTTCTTACGTCTCTGTTATAATTGTACTAATATTGATGGATTATGAAGCTCATCTAGTTTAAAATAATAACGCTCTAGCCATTTTTATGCTTTCATGTCATTCCATGCTATGGTATTTAAAGGAAATAAACTTATGTATGTAGAGATGGATCAAGGGGTGAACCTGCCACTAGTTAGTGTCTGGGAAAATTTGGGAACCACAAATAAACCCTAAATTAAAAAAATGTATATACAACATTGCAAAATGAGCGATTATTTCAACTTTCTCACTAATAAAACGCTAAATTTTATATAGTTTTTTTCTTTTTACTTCCATGAAAATGGAAGTATGGTGATACCCTCCAAAACGTGAGTCCTAGATCTCTATGAAGGAAGGGTCTTAAGAACCCGGGGGTATCATGGAAATCCGTTTCATATACATGTATGTCTGTGCGTACGTATGTATGTACGTACGTTCGTTCGTACGTTCGTTCGTACGTTCGTTCGGATCTTTAAACCTCTATAACATCGCTTCAAGACATCGTATTGAGATGCGGTTTTCAGCATTTTTTAGAACTTTTGTCGGCAAAACTGATGGCACAAACCACATTATCGTAGCTTACGACGTTTCGGAGCTACAGCCACTTAAGCACGAAATCGGTCTGTCGACGATAACTTCAGTTAGCTTTATTTGATTTCAATTTCCTTTGGGGTGTATATGTGTCCTATATAGTAGATTGTACCTATACTTTTTGAGCACAATCGGACAAGTGGTTTGGAAGATATTGACATTTTAGTGTTTTTTTAAGGGTTTTTTCGGTACCTAATTACGGGTAAACTGTAAGTCGTATCGAAAAGCGGATAGCACCAGCGGTAACTGATTTTAAAAGATCTACAACTTTGGTCCTATGACTTTTTGCCGTAGGACCATTCCTTCTACCTTAAATAGGGACATGTTTTTATTTTTGTTAAATTTTTGACTTTGAGCTCTTATATCATGTTCAATAATTGACCGATTTAATTTCTGATTGAGGTGCTAAAACCGCACATTAATGCCCTTTAAAACGAGTATTTATTATTGTAATTGTTTGTAGTACTTATAAAGAAGAATCGAAATTTAAAAGTAAAAAAATACTGTGTTATTTACTTTGTAAACAATCCTTTTTAACAGCTGATTTTAAAATTCTTTTATTATTATATTATCATATTCTATAGTTAATAACAAGTATAAAGAAAATATAAACAAACGTTGAATAATAAAGTTTTTTGTTATAAAGGATAAAAATTAATCAATTTGTTTTGTTTTCGCATAAACTCTCGAACTCTAGATGTAAACAAACCTCCTTTCTTTTACTTCAGTTTACCTCTAAACATCGTAACGGATCGCACATTTATCCTCTAACCTTTTTACATACTACCGACATTTATTAGGGTAACATTTTATTTATGTTTAATATATATTTTTTATTGTGTTTATTATCATTATAATTTTTGTTGCAAAACTATAATCAATATTAGCTGGTTGTACGATATAGTTTATACTGAGTTCTCTCTTGCTCACGTATTGACACGGCAACATTTCATGGAAGTCATGTGTGGCATTTCCACACCGGTACTTACTTATGGTCTTCGTTTTACTTATGGTCTCTAGAGTTAGAGGCTAGAGCCCATGGACTCAAATTCAACCTGTTGTTTTTTTATTTCAAAGGCGAATTTACATATCAGTATGTAAAGGAAGACATTTTGAAAAACATTTTAAATTGACTTGACATTTGGAAAAAATAGATCAGAAAAACTATAGTATATAAGGTTTGAGAATATCCCCAAAAATAGGGATGAATATCACCTTTTTTAACTAGAAAATTTTTATCATTTATTACCCCTGAAGACCATAAGTAAAAAGAAAAACCCTATATAAATTAAAGGGGACAACACAGAGGAAGAAATAATGCTTAATTTTACCTAGCTAAATAAATCTTATTAATTATAAAATTTATTAATTAATAAATCTAAATGGTTATTAAATCAAAATTAATTACAAATAATTTAATTGTTGTTAATTTTTCTTTTGTACATCACCTTTTTTCATAATGTGATTTTATTATTTTTGCTCGTACAAAATAGTGTGCCAATTAGTATGGCACATAGCTTCCTCAAGTCCTATCGTGTATTTCAATGATGATATGCTTTTACAACCCGTTATTGTCTAATTTATTTCATTTTTACCCCTTTTTTTTATTTTTTTCAAATGGATAAAAGTACCAATTTAGCAACTTTTAATAAACCGGAATCAGTTAAAATATAAGTCCATCTATTGGCTACATTAGATAAATCGTCCACTTTTCTTAAACATCAATTGAGTAATTTTAGATATAGATGTTAAATAAGAAAATCTTTGTAATTTTAGTCCCCTATTTATGAGAAAGAAACATCACAGTCCTGGCAAATTGATTTTTCTTCAAATTTTCCTGCTACAGCTCTTGGTAATGGTCAAATGCTAAAAGTCTAGTAAAATTACAATAATTATAACAATTATTGTTTTGTATGAGAAAAAAATGTTTTTGACCAAAATTACTAATGGGTCAAGTTAATTTAACAAATGATTTTTTTTTTCATACAAACAAAATAATTGTTATGCAAATATTATAATAATGTTAGTCAGTTTTTAACTTTTTTGACTATTTTCAAAGAGCTGCAACTCAGTCAAATTCAAAGAACTGAATTAAATGTATTTATTTTTCAACTACAAAATTCTTCCTATTTTATAAGGGTCTCAAATGTGCCCCCCCTAAAGGTGAGAAAAACTAGAATACCCATGTCTTAATTAAAATTCGTGATTATTCGCAAAATTTAACTTACTACTTCGTCAATTTACCACCTCTTTGGTGTGGTTTACCACCAATTATATTTCAATTTAGGGCACACTCCGTGATAATTAGCAATATGCCAAAAATTGCCCTTATGTTCCGCAGAAAAAGAAGGTGTCAAATGGTTTATTTTTAAAAACTCATTGGTTCATGTTTTCCATTGCCCATAATATGTACCTTTTTCATATTAGCATTTAAGCACGAATTGTTTTGTAAATTTCTTTTCTTACTATAATGCGTTTGTTGAGATCAATAGAAAAATAATGTACATATTTAAATTTTTCACTGAAAATTGTGAACAATTTACATGAAGATTTGGGAATACGTATATTTTTTAAATAACACTAAAACATCCTGTATTTACTAAACTAGTTATTAGGCTTAAAATTTCGTTTAAATGGTTCATCTAAACTGAAGACAAATAATTTTACAGAGAAAAATGATTTAATTGTTTTTTCTGTATAAAGCCTGTATAAAGAAATTCCAGTTTGAACTTAATTTATTTCCAAAGAATTCAGTATATTATTCAAAAAATTTTAGTTTTCGCTGTTTTACTCAATAGCTATGCTCCTTACGAAAAACCTTTATATGAAATAAATTAAAACTAATAATTTTTTTCTTTTTGAAATTATAATCTACTTTTCAACGTGTCAAAAGAGTATAAATTTGAAGATTTTGCGGTTGCATTTTTAAAAACACAAATATGTAATTAGTTTAAAGAAATGAAATGATATTGAACGGTCAATATCATTACAAGTAACACTCATTACATTTTTAACTATAAAAAATCTTTCCTCAGAAACTATATTTCTTAATTAAACCAATTTAATGTTCTCTGATTATATTAATTAATATCTACTAAATCATATTGATAACATTAATAAATGTTGATTACAACTACAAAAAATGCTAGGAACACTCATTACAATGAATAAAAATTTGCACCATTTTTTTTAGTAAAATATTAATTGAGGAGAAGACTTAAGTGCTATTAATCCAAAAAGTCGTTGATTACTAAGTTAAATGTCTTCTTAATACAAACAAATCCTAATCCATCCTTCATTCTTTCATATCCACCCTCTAATTCTGTCAATTTCTTATCGGTAACACTCATTACTAAACTTCGTTTTGTACTAATGTTTTATTTTTTTTTATCCCATTTATATAAACTTGGATACTTAGTAACACTCATTACGATTTTTAATATCAACATTTTTTGAAGCTTGAATTTTTTCACCCTATAAACCATAAAATGACCCTGATTAACACAATAATATACAGACATCTGATAACAATAAACCTAAAGGTTTTTTTTTTTTATTTTTCATTAATATTAATTTTTTTAGTTACAATAAAATTGTAAAATCTTGGGACAGAAAAGGTACATTTAATTTGAAAATGACCCAACTACGAATACATGTGCAATGCTCGCCCAAACATCTTAAACTTTAAAACTTTTATAGTTTACTAAGACGTTCCAGTTTAAATGAACTGGAATACAAACCAAAACAATTAAAAAAATCCAACATTGTATAATATAATATATTATAATGTTTTGCGTAAAGATTGGTCCAATGTTCAAAACAAAAATAAATTTTAGATTTTAAATTAAACATACATTTTATATTAAATTTTTTCATTTAAAATCTAATAACTATTATAATCAATTTGAAAGGTTTCATTAAAGAAATAAATTAAAATATTATTTTAAAAAGGTAAAGAATTCGTGGAAGAAAACTTTAATTAGGGTACATAATTAAGCCCCCATAGTAATCTAATAAATAAACATGAGATAATTTACATATTTTCTTATTTGAAGATAAAGCAACGGATAAAAAGATTCTTTACAGCATATTTGGCTCAGATAATATAAAGGTATTGTTTAGTTAAATTCAAATAGCAAATCTTAATTTGAACGATTTATAGCTCATAATAAGAAAAAAGTATGGTGTAAAAAAAAAAAAAATATGGCGGACTACCAAAGGTTACCGTACCACTAATTGTTATCAAATCGAAATAATTTGACCACTAGCTCAAAGAAATAGATTGAACACCTCAAAATATTGTCTGTGTTACTCTAGATAGATCTGCCCTTTTATGTTTTAAATGTCAAGTTTGTGGATAGTAATCGTTAAATATTTCGTTTTGTCTTTTTCCAACTGTGGCATATTCTTCACGAATTTGTAGGTGGTTTTTTGTTTTGGACAACTACTAAAATTTACATTTAATATTTAAATATTTTACGAAAGGGAACAGTAGTATTAAGAAAAGACAAACGACATGTGCTACAGTTAAAGATAGGGCAAACAGTAGAAGATTAGGTTAGAGAGCGGCGTGGGATGAGATCGGGTTCACAAAGGAGAACGACTCAGTTGAATTCAGCATAAATAATTTAAGGTTTTGACTAGTTTGTCTGAATATTTACAGAGTAATTTACCCATAATAGGTGTGAATCATTTTCCCACTCAAACATGTACTTGTGCATGAGTCTGTCTGTATGAAGGACACACATTATGAAATCCCTGTAACCCGCGTGGTATTTTCATTAACAATTCCCTAAAAATTATAATTTTATATATTTATTTTATTAAGATTGAGCAGTTAAATTTATTATTAAACTCTCTCTTGATATTATGTAACCAGACAATTAATTAAGTTTATGTCAATTATAATAACTATACTCTGCAACTTTTTGATATTGATACACCATTCTCTATTCTCTTAAAATCAATATTTATTTCTGAATATTATATTTAATACTTTAAATTTATAAATATTCAATTTTCTCTCTGGTTTTAAACGATCAGAAAACCATTTTTTTTTTTTTTTTTTTTTTTTTTTTTTTTTTTTTTTTTTTTTTTTTTTTTTTTTTTTTTTT
>KZ652126.1:87301-98748 GCA_001010745.2 Gerris buenoi
AAAAAAAAAAAAAAAAAAAAAAAAAAAAAAAAAAAAAAAAAAAAAAAAAAAAAAAAAAAATCATAAAATGTAAAAATCATAAATGTATTGCTCAAATATATAAAATATGTACTACACAAAAACAAAACAAAAAAATATCCTAGTAAACTAAAGATTGCGCATAACGCAACAAGCAAACCCATATATATTTAAAATAAATTAACATAATAAACTAATTTGTAAGTCAAAGTAAAATATCTAATAAATTATTTATATAGTAAAACTTAAAATAAATTATTTTTATTGCATTAGTATATAAAATTTATCTTAATATTTTTGTAAAAGAAAATTAACAAAATTCTTTGCTTAGGTTACCATGAACAAGAGAAGATAGGAAACACTGGGCGACAAATTTGCGATTATGATAAGCCACCAGCACCAGGAAAAGCATGTGCTGTGGACCTCAGCAACCATGCAATGGGGCCTTGTACTCAAAAGGACCACTATGGTTTTCAAAGCTCATCTCCATGTATATTCCTTAAACTTAACAGGGTAAGTGTTATTCAACAGTTTATAATTTTCTTTAGTCAATATTTATATATTTTTTTAATTGTAATAATAATAGAGCATTTATTTAGACATAATACAATTTTCAATTACATAAAATATTTATGCATATTCAATGTTTTTTCTTTTTGATTCATCATAAATCGGCTACAAGCCATAGTGTGGTACCTATTTCTAAGATTGAATAGGGTGTGTAAGTTAGCTATATATAGAAACATACATTATGTTGGCTTTCCTTAGCTCTCAAGAGTACCAGTCTATCATTATCTTCGGCTATCTATCGTCCTTGCTCAGTTCCACTTTATTTTTGTAACAATTTTGTCTATAAACCTGTCTGTTCTCTTACCCAGCTGTTTGTTCTGTCTTTTCTAGTTATCTTCGTTATATTCCTTTCCATAGCTCTCTGTATAACTCATCTTTTTTTCAACCTTTTCCATTATAATCCATGTCTCTGAACAGCAGGTTAGAACTGGTACAATACACATACTTACTTTGCTATCCTGTGCATTTTTACTAATACATATCAATGAGCTAAGATATATAAACTTGTACAAGCTCTCTAAGGTTTTGTTCCCTATTTTAATTTCTTCTTCATCTTTCACATTCAAAGTCATAACTCAACTTTTACTTATACTTACTTCCAGTCCATCTGACTCATCTTTTTTGTTAACTCATTTAACATTATCTTCGATTCTGCTATTGATTAGCACAAGGTCATCTGTGAATTATAAAAGATTCAGCTATTTTCCGTCTATTTTAACTCCTACATTAACCCTTTACTGTTGGTTGCAGGCTTTTTCTATAATAATCGACGATAAACATCATGAAAATAAAATAAATGTGAATAATTTAATTTTAAATTACATAATAATAAATAAAAAGCATATACATTTAACCTTTTCTACAGTAAGATTTACAAAAGAAGCGTCGCGTTGACAGCGCTGGAAAGTTTGGCACATTGTGGGGAGAGCCAATGAGAGCTCGAGATTTTGGTGGGAAATAGGTTGAGCCAACTAGGTAAAAATAAAAATCTCTAGTGGAGGGGCGCGGCCTTCGGGATAACCGTTTAAAACAGACCTAGTGGCTTTATTTTTACCCTTACATAGGTTGGCCAATCTGATTTCCCGCGCTGTCAACGCGACGCTTCTTTCGTAAATCTTACTGTACTTTAATAAACAAGACCACTCCGTTCTGGCCCGGTGTAATGTGAACGACTCTATAGAAACTTCATTAGAGAATAGCTCCTGACCCCTGTTTAAGGTCCTGAGTCAATACAGGGTGAATTGCCTTTAATTCTACTAGTGTAGGGTTCACAAAATCCAACTTTGCAATATACTGGGTGATTCAAAAATAATGAACCGATTCCATGATTAAATATTTTGTAAGTAAAAGTATGAATCAGAATGAGAGAGTGGCTGTTTGAAAGAATAGGTTTTTTAAGTTACATATGGTTGCCACGTGACCGCTCCAGGTGCATCGGTCTCCCAAGAACACTCAGTTGTTTGTTGAATGTCAAAATCAAATGGGGGCTTCTCGACAGAATGTGCTCTGTGTTCTCAAGTTTGTAAAAACTAAATCAGTGCTTAAAAAACTGACCTGGGTACAACAATCCTATCAGGATAAATTTGACATTATTATTGTTATTCCCAAACATGTTGAAAGTGTTTGGGAAGAGTTCTCATATC
Source organism: Gerris buenoi (assembly GCA_001010745.2). Lineage (NCBI taxonomy): Eukaryota > Metazoa > Arthropoda > Insecta > Hemiptera > Gerridae > Gerris > Gerris buenoi. The sequence goes on from KZ652126.1 coordinate 89,533, forward strand.
ATCTTGATGTTGTTGTTGCAAAGAGTGGCACTATTGAACACTTGTAACATGTGAAATAAAACTTGACTGTGATAAGAATACTTGTATACAAGTTCAATTTTTTTGCTATTTCTCTTTAAAAAATAATTAGTCATGGAATCGGTTCATTCTTTTTGAATCACCCTGTATTTTACCAAGGTACTAGAAAAATCACTCTCTAGTAACTCAAAACATTTTTTTATAAGGTTAATTAATAATTATAAACTAAAAAAGGCAAAAACTGAAAGGCTTTTGCATTTAATATTTCTTATTAATAAATTAGTGCAAGGAATTTATATTAAGGAAAATAATCACCAAAACAAAAGGAGAGCCAAAAAATAAAATGGATTAGAAGAAAAATTAATAGCTAAACACACACAAACTCTACTTCATAAATATGCTTGTAATTATCTTTTAATTTTTTAACAGATTTATGGATGGGTTCCTGAATACTACAATACTTCAGAGTCCCTTCCTGAAGAAATGCCAGAAGATCTCAAAGAATATATTAGATTGAAGGAAAAGGAGAAAAAAACTATTATGGTATTGTAATGTTTTATCTTTATTTTACATAAAATATTTTTATTCTTTATCAGGTTGATAAAATTAGAAAGTAAATTTTAGTATTGATGGAGATTTTATTTTAGTATTGATGGAGATTTTAGGTTTGTTCCAACCACACTTCAAACTGGTTTGGAACTGTCCGGAGCATGCGCAACGGACCACAATTGACAGTTTTTCGCTAATGCGCATGCGTCGTACAGTTGGAAACTAGTTTAGGACTAGTTTGAAGTGTTGTTGGAACAAGCCTTTTATTGAAAGAGAAAAGTTCCATGATCCAGGTAGAAATTTATATGGTCATAAAAAGAATAATAAAAAAAATATTGAAGTTACCATAATGTCCAGATATATAAAAATCCCCTACACATAATGTTTTACCTTAAGGTTGCTGGATAAGCCAAAAATAATGTGCATCTACACTATAAGGTGAACTGTACTGTGAGACAATTGGTCTGTTGAGGGCGGATGTTCATGGTCTCCCTACACACCATATAGTTGCCGGACAGGTCTGAAAAAATACCCCGACCTGTCCGGCAACCATACTGTACACATTTAGTGTGTATGGGCTTTAAGAGGTTGTATTCAGCTACTGTGGCGAGGCAACTCTGAAAGTGAGGATTTAAAGAGAGCATCAATGAGATCCTACCTATCAATTTTAAATTAAGAAAAAATAATATTATCAGTTAAGATAACCAATCAGGGAAACATAACCTACTGATTTACGCAAAACAAAACCTCAATAGCCTCCAAGACAAACAGCACAACTATAACACCAGACATCGCAATATACTTGATTATCCTGCCCATCGACTGACTCTCACCAACAACTCACCGCTCTACATGTCAAGAAAATGCTTTAATAAACTTCCTCATGACATATCAACTTTTACCGAACCATGCTTCAGCAAAACTATTAAAAAAATATTTAATGAAAAAGCCTTCTATTCAATAGATGAATATCTTAATGATAAATTTTAATTTTACTCAACTAAATTGTTATGTTTTAATCTTATTTACCACTCTAAATTGTTATGTTATATTTTAACTTTGTTATTTGAATTGTTAGTTGTTAAGTTTCATTATGTTTTTTAGTTCTAAGTTTGACCAAACTAGACAATGTTAAACCATTGTAAAAGTGTGAGAATTATTATTATTATTATTATAAGTAGTGACTTTTCATTATCGATAAAAAAAAGCCTGTAGAGGATTTATACATTATGTTACTTAACCAACCGTAATAATAATAATAATTTTAACTCTACTTATAAGTTATTCTAAATAACCAATTCATCTTGGTTTTTTTTCAGTTGAACACCGTTTGGGTAAGTTGTCATGGTGAAGGTCCTCCAGATAATGAATTTGTAGGTCCCATTGAATACTACCCTCAGCCAGGATTTCCTGGATATTTCTATCCTTATATGAATGCAGAAGGATACCTCAGTCCTCTAGTTGCTGTACATTTTAAGAGACCTATGCGTAAGTATTATTTGACAAGTAAAATTAAATCAGCTAATTTGTAGCAAAGGTGAAATTAAGAATGATATTAATCTTTAAGCATCTATGATTTCAGTGAACAGACTGATCAACATTGAATGCCGAGTCTGGGCGAAGAATGTATTTTACGGCACAGGTCCTCAAGGCAGAGAAGGCTCAGTACACTTTGAAATCATGATCGACTGATGGAAAACAAATTAACGAGGCAATCAACAAAGAAAATAAATATTATAAACATATTTTAAAAAATGTGATTGTAAATAAATAAATAAAATCACAGTTACAATTAAACAAATCTTACGACGGCACTCTAAGTACTTATAATATTCACCTGTAAAAAAATAAAATCACAAACTTAAGTGAGGTGATAAAAGGAATTTAATTGAATTTTTCTTGTTGTTCAATCATTTTTTTTTTTTTTTTTTATTTCATACATTGCACCATTGTATTTGCATGTTGTTTTTTTAACTTGGTGGTTTTGGTTGATAAAAGACAATCTAGTCAGTCTTCCATCGTGGCGTTATTATGACATATATTTTATTAAAATTTTTAATCAAATGTACAGAATCAGAAATGTCACTTTATTTTATGTACAGTAAAATTGAATTTAAAAGAAATCATTCTGTTTTTATTTTGTTATATTACCTTCTCTATATTATTACTGAGAATTGTTTCATAATCAATTTCTTACAACAATATAATTTTTGACGGTTTTGATATCTCCTAAAGCAGTTGTTCCCATGATAAAACAATTAGGATTCAGAATCTATTTCTCATCTGAACAAATCAATCCGGAGTTGATACTTATAAAGGAATAAACCCATTGTCCATCTCTAGGTTGAATAATATAAGAAGATTTGGAAAAGTTAGAACTTAGAGGTAGTGCTGGGCGATTCTCGATTTTTCAGAATCGATTCCAACTCTCAGAATCGAAGGAATCGATTCCGGAATCAAATCCTGGGGGGGGGGGGGGGGTAGTGTATGAGTTTTCTGGTGGATGCGGGCCCCCTCGCCCTTCACCTATACGATTTTAAGCAAGAATTACATATTTCCCTCCAATATAAATAAATTTATATAATATAAATTTATTACAAAATAAATTACTATAATAGGGTAAACTTCGTAATCGTACCTTCGTGCATTTTTCTTACATTAATAAGAACGCAAGAAATTCTACAAACTATTGGAAAATTACATTGTAACTATCTGATAGGTTAACAATAAGAACTAGAATTCAAGCATTTATCATTTTCTTTTCATATTATATTCAATTATGTAAGTGAGGCTAAAGTAAAATCGGAAGGACCCGATTCTGAGGTAGAATCGAAAGGAACCGATTCTGATGTGGAATCGAAAGGAACCGATTTCTGTGTTGGAATCGAAGGTATTCGATTCCCAGGTAGAATCGAAAGGAACCGATTCTGAGGTGGAATTGAAAGGAATCGATTTCTGTGTTGGAATCGAAGGGATTCGATTCCCAGGTAGAATCGCAAGGAACCGATTCTGAGGTGGAATCGAAAGGAACCGATTCTGTGTTGGAATTGAAAGGAACCGATTCCCAGGTAGAATCGCAAGGAACCGGTTCTTAGGTGGAATCGAAAGGAACCGATTCTGTGTTGGAATCGAAAGGAACCGACTCCCAGGTAGAATCGAAAGGGGCCGATTCAAAACCGAGATCCGATTCCACATGTTTTATACATGTCTTTTCCACCTACTTTTTTCAGGGTATTTCAACATATGCATTGATAAATTATATTTAATAATAATAATAATATATATTTTTAAAACAATACACAAATTATCTTCGTAAAATGTTATTTGCCTTGAGCATTTTGCAGAATATAATATATGATAAATATTAAGATTTTATACTTTTATTGAGAGTGGAGAATTATAGCATTTTAATACCAAGACTTGGTTAACATATATTGTAGAGTGCTAAAATAGAATCTCCTGTATGAGATTGTGAACGGATCCAATTGCGATCAAAATACGAAAGGAGGAACCGATTCTGAGGTGGAATCGAAAAAAAAAAACTATTCCTAACAAGATCCAATTCCACATGTTTTATAATTTTACTTTTTACTACCACTTAATTTTTTTCAGGGTATGCACAAATATTGAGAAATTATATTCTAAAATTTAGTGACGGGTCAAAGAAAAACAATACCTGAAACACACATTTTCTTAAAATTTTATTATAAAAAAATAACTTTTTTTTCCCTATTTTTTAACATTGTTAGAAGTTTCATATACAATATAATTTTCAATACTTTTAATGCAATATTCTGCAAAAAAGAAGTGGAGGATTGTAGAAAGCGGATAGGAATATAATATATTCATATCTGATAGGCAACCGATTCTGAGGTGGAATCAAATCCTTTCAATTCCACCTTAGAATCGGTTCCTACTTCTACTCATTCACAATCGGTTCCTGTTCATACCGGGGATTCTATTCCAGCACTCTTTAAATTTAGTTTAACTAAAACTTCAAATTAAAACGGTATAATTCTCCACTCTCTACAAAAATCTAAAATCTTATTTTTTATGGCATTAAATGTTCTGCAAAGTGCTCAAGGCATATTACATTTTACGAAGATAATTTGTGTATTGTTATTGTTTTACAAGTATAATATAATATTATTAAATTATTAACAATATAATTTATCAATGTATATTTTAATACCCTGAAATAAAATAGGTAGAAAAGACAAGTTTATAACATTGTGGAAACGGACCTCGGATTGGAATCGTATCCTTGCGATTCTTCCTGAGAATCGGCCCTTTCGATTCTACCTGGGAATCGAAGTCCTTCGATTCCACCACAGAATCGATTCTAGGACAAGGGAATCAATTCCCAGAATCGAAGGAGTAAGAATCGGGTACCCGATTCTCAGAGAATCGATTCCCCAGCACTACTGAGAGGGACTTGAAAAAAGCAAGCAGAAGGAGAAGGAGAAGGGAGTGGCCTCTTTCTCCTAAGTAAGATTCTTCTGTGCCTGCTACGAGTACTAATAGTTTTTATCAGATGTATTACTGGCCATATTATTTCAAATTCTAAGGGAATCATATTTATTAAGGGAAAAGAAAGATCAGATTTATAAGGGAAAAGAAAGGGAGCCAGTATCACATTTTAACCTCTAAGAGTTTAATATAAAATTATTTAAATTTGTTTTAGTTATAACAAGGCTTGTGAAAAGTTTAACATTTTTTTTGTAATATACAATATTTAGCACTAAATATTTCAAGATTTTTTGATCATTCAAAAATAGATAGGTAGTTAGAGGCAGGTAAAGGGTGGATGACATGTTGCAGTGTACCTGACAGGTGAACCTGTACAAGTAAAGCAAGAGAGAGTGTAGTATCAAGTTATAGCACAACTGTCAGAGGCGTAGCGCTAAGGGAGCGAATGGAGCAGCCGCTCCAGGGCGCATAAGGATCAATGGGGTGCATCCTTGCTGAGGGGGGAAAATTGCAGACGTCATAGTCTGCGTGGTCGTGAGTGGTCCAATTAGATGGTTGTTATATGGTGATGGGCTTTTTCTTGGGGGGGGGGGGGGGTGCTCGAGTCACTAGTGCTCCAGGGCGCTTCAAACCACGCTACGCCACTGACAACTGTACAGGCATTCTGGCATTCACCATCCAATACAATACATTAGAGAGCATATGAATTGAATGGTGTTGCCCTCATTTCTTGTGAAGAAGAATTAAAAGTTAAAAACTATATAGACTGTGACCTTCCTCTTGTTTTGAAGGCCAAGTGAGCAAACTTTTCGCAAGCTTGGAATAAAACTATAGATTAGTATAAAAAAAAATAAATAAATAAATAAATAAAATAATAATAACCTACAGACACCATAAATATGACTAGAGAGGTTAAAAAAAGTAACAAACAATATGTCAATATGTGCCTTGAATCTCAACTCCATATCCCTTACCTTTTTCCTTCCTATCCTTATACCCACACAGCCCTAGTTTACCCCATCCTTGCCCTGTTATTTTGCCATATAAATTTGTAAAATAGTTAGCTTAGTATAGAATTCACTCTTACTAAGTTAACATGCACATAGAAGATGATTATATGTTAAAACACGTCTGATAATTATATAAAATTGTGGTGACAGTGACAGTATTGCTATGTAACTTTTTTAACCTCTCTAGTCATAATTATGAAGTGGTACCATAAAATCTCAGTCAAAACAACCAACTATTTCTACAGATACCAGGCAATCTTTTTTATATGTGTATATAAGTAGATTGCTGCAGAAATGAAAGGAGCTTTAGCCCAATAAACAACTGATGTTTGCAGCAAATAACATACTGACCACTACAATTTGGAAGGCGTTGTTTCAACTGAGAAACTGAACTGATACCCCTGGGCTTTACCCTACTGCACCTGTGCAGGTATACTGGAGAGGCAAAACTTTATTAAATTGGTTTCCCTCTCAGGTATACAATAACATGTGTGTACATGTAAGCCTTTGACTTTAAAATTACCCCTTTCCTTATCTTAATTTTTCCACAAACTATTAAGCTGTCAAATATTTCCTTAAAAAGGACAGAGAAAAATAAATAGATCAATTTTAGAGGAAATAAATGTTTTAATAATATTCACTGGGAAAAATATTCATTGCACTCACATTCTTCTTTATATTCATTATGCAGTTAAGTAAAACCAAGCGACACCTACTTCTTCACCTAGATCGCTAGCTTCTTCAAATCTTATCCAGCCTCAAGTTGAAATAACTAAAATAAGGAGAACAAAACAAATTATGTTTAGAATTCAAGCAATAATTGATTTGTTAAATGGGTTCTTATTTATTTATTTTTACTAGATACTAGGAAATTTAATAATCCACCTGGGATAATGCCATGTTAGGCATTCATTTTGTTCCAACACTAGTAGTTTTTCAAGTGAGAAACAATGTGATACAATAATCGAATTATTTCTACGATAAAGCTTCTTTCTCAAAGAACAGAGGGTATGATAGGTGTGAGAGATCCCACGGTTTAAATATAAAAAGTATGTTCTACTATAACTAAATCTGATCATATTTATTAACGCCAACAAAAATAAATAATAAGATCAAACACGAAATAAATAGTTCAACAATTTTAAGCATGAGTAACCTAATCATTCATTATTTGGTTTCCCCGAAAAATCCATATCATAGATTTAAATCTGAACCTTCACTTCCACTTCAGGAAGCATCTTTAGAGGATTGGTGCAATATGGTAAGCAAAAATAAAACAAAGTAAGTTTAGTTAACTAATTAGTTAATTTGAAGCAACTTGATAAACTCAAGAAAAGAGCTTTGTATTCATACTTTTTTTTATAAAATGTAGATTGTTCTATCCGGTAGTCAGATAGATCTTGTTGTTAATTTAAGTTAATAGCACGATCCACTACACCCCTGAAGAATGCTTTCAGGAACAGATTATTAACATCAATCTATGGGACACAGATTTAACCAAATATCAAGAAATCTATTACGAGATACCCTGCAAAAACTTACCAGTCCACAGGGTAGCTTTAATCTTTGACAGCAAAGGAAATTCGAAAAAATAGCTTAGACGTATAATTAATTATAATAATTAATTATAATTATTAATAATTAATTAAAATTATATTTTTACGCAGATAAATATAATATGTGTAATTAATAGGTAAACTAATAATAATAATGGTACAGCTTTAGAATTTGATTGCCAAGCCACATACACAATTTTAATCTTTCTTTAATTACTATTTGTGACAAAAGACAAAGGGACTTCACTCTTGCGTTAATAACGTAACATTTCATTTGTTTATTAAAGAGGCAAAATCTAATTTACACAGTGTGACTCGGGCTTGGAACCCGCATTCTGAAGCTTCGCTTTTTTTATAATTACTCCAACGATAACTCACCGACTTTGAAAAATCCATTTACTTCTTTTCTTCCACCTTCAGTTCTCGAATCATCGGCCTATAAATATACATTCCAGAAAAGGTACCGAGCATACAAGCCAATAGCATATTAGGCCAAGTAAAATGTCTAGGTTTTCGAATCCTCATGGAGAATCAATGTATTCACACACAAACAATAATTAAATAGTTTTATACATTCGTCAAATAATTTAACATTTGAATTTTTAAACTGAAATTAAAATAAAACCCTTATCAGTTCTATTGAAGAAAGTGTTTTGTTCATTATTTCAACAGTCATAAAACAGCATTTGTTTGTGATAAGAACAAAACTAAAAATGGCGTCATTGCTAGTTAAATTATATATTAAAAGATAGCAGCACTTTACAAGAAACACGTAAAATTTTTAATGCGACTCTGGATGGTGCTGCACTCAATCCTAGCGGTTTAATCAGAAACTAAGTTTGTACACATAAAACCTAATAGTTTGTAAATTTACCGCTGGAATTGAGTGCAGCACTATCCAATATAATATTGGATATAAATAATACACTGGGGGAGAGTGACGTCACTTACGTAAAATAGTGTGTGTTGTTAGGTTAGCTGGCTCATAATATTGAATGTACGACTGGGTTTTATCAGTGCTATTTTACTTTATTATTACTTTTTAATCAATTATGTGTTTTATCATCTATAATGTATACATTTATTGGCTTATTAATGATGTTACTGATATGTGATAAGGTTAAAAACAGTTAAAAAAGCTTTTAATTGAGTAAAAAGAGCACATATATAAGTAAGTTATTTTACATTTTATTTGAGTTATTTGTGAGAATTATTTGTTTTATTACCTATAATGTATACATTTGTTGGCTTATTAATAATGTTACTAATATATGATAAGGTTAAAAACAGTTAAAAAAGCTTTTAATAGAGTAAAAAGAGCACATCCGTAAGTAAGTTATTGTATCTACGATTGATACATAATATAAACATTACATCTCTGTTTAGATTCGTTGAAAGTGATTCTTTACACACCTGTATTAATTGCGCATGCGCGTGTCACATTGTTTTGAACAATTCCTCTTTTTTTCCACTCTAGTGACGTAAAGAAGAAGAATTCCTCTTTTTTTCCACTCTAGTGACGTAAAGAAGAAGAATTATCAACTTTACACACGATTAGCGAGTTTGTTTACATATAACATAACTAATTTGATGTTTATTTAATAAAAGTAACT